>JAODAL010017506.1:0-77544 GCA_025379985.1 Phyllomedusa bahiana
GGCAGGCGTTTAAGGCCTAATGCCTTCACCTCCAGGAGATCAGCGGAGCGCAGCGCTATGGCCCCGTTTCTCCCTTACAAAACCGCGCAGCCCCGGGGGCGGGGGCATTAGTCCTCCGGGTACCGGGGCCCTTGGGCGGGGCGCTCGGGGCGCAGGGCCCCGGGCGTGCAGGACCGGATGCGCGGGGCCCTGCCCCGGGGAGCGCGGGACCGCCTCCGGGGCCCCCCGCAACTCGGGCCCACACTGGGGCCCCGGCGGAGCCTTGGGTTTGGCGGCCGCCCGCCGGGCCCCCCCCTCCGGAGGAAAAAAGGGGGGCCCCCTTTCCGCGGGCCCCCTTATTTCCAAACCCGGGGCCCCCTAATGGAAAAAACCCGGGTTTTACCCCCTGTAAGGCGGCCCTGCCCCTCAGGCGCAGGGCCCGGGAGCCCACTGCTACCCTCTGCACCCCCCGAGCTACGGCCCCCGCTTTAAAATCCAAAATGTAGCAATCGTTTGACATTGACTTTTCATCCTGATTCACGTTCTGCAGAACATGCATGTTATGGTAGTTTTGTTTTAAAATTTTGCTAAAAGGGCAGGCTAACCCAGAAAAACCAGAGGATCCACCGCACGCCCAAGGTTTTGATACACTGGAGCAGCCCCAGGGGGGTTTAGTGGTTAGCCCTATGTATCAGGGCCCCAAAGATCTAGCAGAAGACAACCTCAAATTTAAACCCGACTTTTAGAACCCTGCAAAAAAATGGGAACAGGGTTACTGGCGGCAGCAAAGAGCTTTGGGATGTCCTGTCCCAGGATGATAAGCAGGGACCGGACAAGTTCTCTGGTTACCCAAGGAAGAGGTTGCACATATAGGGGTTTTACCTTTAAACCCCAATTTTCAGAAGAAAAATCCTGTGGGCCCAAGCTCTAACATAGTGTGGGAACCATGGGGGCCATTGGGTTTAAAAAAGTGCAGCACAGTATCTCATGGTTTGCACCGTGGCATTTTGGTGGCTCATGGTTAAACCCCCAGTGCAAACACTGGGCTCCGGGGTTTTGCACCGTTTCAGCACTTGGCACAGTGGTTACAAAATGAAGCACTGTGGCCAGTGGTTAAAACCAATTTAAGGATGGGGCTCAGTGGGGTTTGCACAGTGCAACTGTGGCTCAGTTGGGTTTGCACATTTAAACACGGGCTCAGTGGGTTTGCACAGTGCAGCATGGTGGCCCCAGGGGGAGCACAGGGGGAGCACTGTGGCTCAGTGGGTTTTGCAAGATGAAGGGACTGGGGCTCAGTTGGGGTTTGTACAAGAAGGATGGTGGGCTCCCGTGGTTTTTGCACATGCATCATGGGGCTCAGTGGATTTGCACAGTGCAGCATGGGGCTCAGTGGTTAGCACAGTGCAAAAAAAATGGCACTCACTTTGGGTTTTCCTGATAAGCACTGTTGGGTCATGGTTATCACAGTGCAGCAAAGGGGCCAGTGGGTTTTCACAGTGCAGCATGGGGCCAGTGGTTATCAAAAGTGCAGCACAGTGGCTCAGAGGGTTTTCACAGTGCAGCAAAGGGGCTCAGGTTTTGCCAATTTCAGCAATTTTACTCACAAAGTTTGCACGTGCAGCATGGTCCCTCCCCTGGTTTTAAAATGAGAAACACTGGGGGGCTCCTGGTTTAAACCCCAGTGCCCTGCAAGGGGGCTCAGGGGGAGCAAGTGCAGGGATGGGGCTCCCGGGTTAGCACAGTGCACATGGTCACTCACTGGTTAGCATGTTAAGCACGTGGCTCAGTGGGTTTTTACAAGGGGCAGCAAGGTGGCTCAGTGGGGTAGCACAGTGCAGGGATGGGGGCCCCAGTGGGTTTGCACAGGCAGCATGGGCCAAATCCCCTGGTTAGCATGATGAAGCACTGTGGCTCAGTGGTTTTTCACAAATGCAGCAAGGGGCTCATTTGGGTAGCAAAAGTGCAGCATGGGGGGTCATGGGGTTTGCCCCAGTGCAGCATGGTCACTCCCATGGGTTTTGCATGAAGAAGCACTGTGGCCAGGGTTAGCACAGGCAGGACGGGGGCTCAGTGGTTAGCCCCAGTGCATCATGGGGCTCAGTGGTTAGCACAGTCAAATGGTCACCAGCTGGTTTTTGGGATGATGAAAACAAATTTGGGGGTCAAATGGTTTTCACAGTGGGAGGGACAGGGGGTTAGTGGCTAGAATTTTTGGGATAGGGGTTGCTCAGTGGTTATCACAGTGAAGCATAGGGGCTTAACAGTTAGCACAGTGCAGGATAGTGGCTCAGTGGTTAGCACAGTGCAGGATGATGGCTCAGTGGTTACAAAAGTGCAAGGGGTGATGGCTCAGTGGTTAGCATAGCGCAAAAAAAAAAACATGATAGTTCAATTTGGTTTTGCATCGTGCAACATGGTGGGTTTAGTGCCCAAGCACTGTTTTCCTTTCAGCATTTGGGGCCTGTGGGTTTATATCCCCAAGGGGCAACATCTGCAAAGGCATTTGTATTTTTACCCACGGGATTTCGCCTGTGTCTACCCCACTTTCCAAAAACTTCCTGTATGGTTCATTTTAGAAATTTTGAAATGTATCCGAAACAGGGAGCTGGAAATAATTGGGGAATCTCTTTTACAGCGCTGTGGACTATATCAGCAATATATAAATAAATGAAAAAAATAACCCTTATCAATGGTTTTAGGGCTCCAAAGATCTAGCAGGAAACAACCTCAGTTGCAGCCGACTTTAAAACTAACTACCATATATCATATCCAACGAAAGGTAGGGAGCCAATGAGAACCAGTCATACAGGCAGCACTCACCCAGGGATGCAAGGCATGTGGCCTACATTTCCTGTATACACGTAAGATTGACCATGACCCCCGGGCAAGTGATTAGTATGCCTAATGCATAATCTGGCTCTGCACCTATCATTGGCTGCAGTGATGCCCTCAGTTTTTAAGCTACCCAAGCCGCTCAGTTTTTAGGCTATTTAATTGCCCCATTGGGCTGCTTGTGACTTGGATTCAGAAGATGCATCTTCAGCTACTAGTCCATCTGGGCAAGTGACCACTGTATCCAATCAATGGCTGCAGAAGTGACATCCTGTTCGGAAGAAGAATGAGTTAATATTTAAGCTACCAAAGCCGCCGGGTTTCAAGCCTACCATTTGCCCCATTGGACTAGTTGTGATTTGGATTGAGAAGATGCATCCTCGGCCACTGCTCCGTCTGGGCAAGTGACCACTGTATCCAATCAGTGGCTGCAGAAGTTATATCCTGTTTGGAAGAAGACAGAAGACAGAGTCAATTTTTAAGCTACCCAAACTGCCCAGTTTTAAGCCTGAACATTTGCCCAATTGGGCTGGTTGTCACTTGGATTGAGAAGATGCATCCTTGGCCACTAATCCGTCTGGGCAAGTGACCACTGTATCCAATCAATGGCTGCAGAAGTGACATCCTGTTCAGAAGAAAGAGATAATTTTTAAGCTCCCCAAGCCACCCAGTTTTTAGGCTGTACATTTGCCCCATTGGGCTGGTTGTCACTTGGATTGAGAAGATGCATCCTCGGCCACTACTCTGTCTGGGCAAGTGACCGCTGTATTCAACCAGTGGCTGCAGAAGTGAAATTCTGTTTGGAAGAATACAGAAGACAGAGTACATTTTAAGCTACCCAAGCTGCCCATTTTCAAGCCTGCCCATTTGTCCCATTGGGCTGGTTGTCACTTGGATTGAAAAAATGCATCCTCGGCCACTAATCCGTCTGGGCAAGTGACTACTGTATCCAATCAGTGGCTGCAGAAGTTATATCCTGTTTGGAAGAAGACAGAGTCAATTTTTAAGCCACCCAAGCCGCCCAGTTTTTAGGCTGTACATTTGCCCCATTGGGCTGGTTGTGACTTGGATTGAGAAGATGCATCCTCGGCAACTGCTCCATCTGGGCAAGTGACCACTGTATCCAATCAGTGGCTGCAGAAGTGACATCCTGTTTGGAAGAAGATAGAAGACGGAGTCAATTTTTAAGCTACCCAAGCCAGTTTCAAGCCTGCCCATTTGCCCTATTGGACTGGTTGTGACTTGGATTGAGAAGATGCATCCTCGGCCACTGCTCCGTCTGGGCAAGTGACCACTGTATCCAATCAGTGGCTGCAGAAGTGACATCCTGTTTGGAAGAAGACAGAGTCAAATTTTAAGCTACCCAAGCCGCCCAGTTTTTAGGCTGTACATTCGCCCCATGCGACTCTATGTCCCTTGGATTGAGAAGATGCATCCTCAGCCACTGCTCCGTCTGGGCGTAATGGGCCAAATCCTGACAGATGCGATGCGTTAACCTTAAGGGGTAAATGCTTGAGTCTTATGGGCTGCTGCAAAGTTCTGTGACGTTTTTGTTTCCTTCCTGAGCTTAGATACATAGTATCCGATTTGCCGGAGTCACGGCCATTATACCGGATAAGCTCAGACGCCATCATTTTAACTACCGGTGCTAAAAGTCTTATCCGGCAGATCAAGCAGATGTTTCTATCAGACAGAAAGCTCGGTGCATTCATCTCAGATCCCGATGCCTTCAGTGGAGAACATCCTTAACATTTGAAAGATGAATCCCTGGGAGATTGTCTCCGTCTTCTTTTTCGAGGCTTTGTGTCTCCGTCTTGCATACTTCATTTAACACACAAATACCCAGGAGCTCTTAAATATATTTGCTTTGTTTTTTTCCCCTCCATGGAATCACTTTGACCTTATCAGATAAATATATGCTGACATCTTCTACAAACTGTCTGCTTTCCTGAGAGCCGAGGAGGAGGAGGAGGAGGCCTGTTTGAATGGGAGATACCGGGGTGATACATCATTGGGCTTCCATCCTGGGAGGCTCCGGACATTAGACTTCATTTTTCGGGCACCGATCCACCTGTTTGGACCCTGTGTAGACGTAGGCACCACAGGACGCCAGGGGTGACTCTGCTACATGATCAAGGAGATCGACATTTATGAAATGTCACATTGGGCCGAGCCAAACAGGAGTGGTGTAAAATGTCATCCCGATGACGGATCATTACGACACCACTGGTGAGCCGCGATTTTACAACATTGCAGTCACCAATGGGAGGAATGGAAGTGCTGGGAACCATTGGGCTTAGTCCTGAGCAGCTCTTTGGGCTGCCTTGTAGGGATGTAGCTACCCACATACAGTATATTGTACAGATGTAGCTATAAGAGGCTACCCACATACATTATATAGATGTAACTATAAGAGGCTACCCACATACATTATACAGATATAATTATAGGAGGGCTACCCCATACATTACAGAAGTAACTATAGGAGGCTAAACCCCCATACAGGTCAAAGTAAAACTATAGGGGCTACCACATACATTATATAGATGTAGCTAAAGGGGGCTACCACATACATAAAAAGATGACTATAGGAGGCTACCCACATACATTATAAGATGTCTATAGAGGCCACCCACAAATTTTAAATGTAGCTATAGGAGGCTAAATACATTATACAATGTAGCTATAGGGGGGCCCCCCACATAACCTGTACAAAGAAAATTTAAAAAGGCCGTGTTCACCGGTTTTTTCCCGACGGATTGTGACCGTATTGAGCTAAAAAATCACCCCGGAATAAGGGGGGGGGGCCCGGGGGAAAAGGGGGGGGCCCCCCCCCCCAAAAAATTCCCTTTACCCACGGCGCTATTGCGCCTGGATAATGTGGGGGGATTTTTTCTCCCCCCCGGGGGGAAATTCGCCGGGGGGAGGAGCGACGGAATTCACTGTTCTCTTTTTGAAGCAGTGGATTACCGTAAGACGGGGCGGATTGGCGCCGTACTGAGCGAAATCCGGCGCGATACGGCGCCCCTCCGTGCCCAAATAAGCCGTGGAAGGGGCCAAGAGGTACCACCACATTTACGGATGTAAAAATAAGAGGCCAAACCCTCATACACTGTACAATGTACTATAGGGGGCACCCCTACCTGACAGATGTAGCTATAGGAGGCTACCCCCATACACTTACGTTGCTATAGGAGGCTACCCCATACACTGTAAGATTTCTATAGGGGGCCCCCCATACATTTAATAAAGTAACTATAGGGGGCTACCCCCCAACCTGTACGATGTAGCAAGGAGGAAACCCCTACACTGTACAATTAGCTAAAGGGGGCTAAACCACATACACTGTACAGATGTAACTATAGGAGGCTACCCACATACATTAACAGATGTAGCTATAGGAGGCTACCCACATACACTGTACAGATGTAACTATAAGAGGCTACCCTCATACACTGTACAGATGTAGCTATAAGAGGCTATCCACATACACAGTACAGATATAGCTATAAGAGGCTACCCTCATACACTGTACAGATGTAGCTATAGGAGGCTACCCACATACATTATATAGATGTAGCTATAGGAGGCTACCCACATACATTATACAGATGTAATTATAAGAGGCTACCCACATACATTATATAGATGTAACTATAAGAGGCTACCCTCATACACTGTACAGATGTGACTATAGGAGGCTACCAACATACACTGTACAAATGTAGCTATAGGAGGCTATCCACATACATTGTACAGATGTAGCTATAGGAGGCTACCACATACACTGTACAGAGTAGTATAGGAGGTACCCTCATACACTGTACAGATGAGCTAAGGGCTATCCACATACACTGTACAGATGTAGCTATAGCAGGCTATCCACATACATTGTACAGATGTAGCTATAGGAGGCTATCCACATACACTGTACAGATGTAACTATAAGAGGCCACCCTCATACACTGTACAGATGTAGCTATAAGAGTTTACCCACATACATTATATAGGCTATCCACATACACTGTACAGATGTAGCTATAGGAGGCTACCCACATACACTGTACATATGTAGCTATAGGAGGCTCTCCACATACACTGTACAGTTGTAGCTATAGGAGGCTACCCTGATTCATGGTAGAGATGTAGCTATAGCAGGCTACCCACATACACTGTACATATGTAGCTATAGGAGGCTGCCCTCATACACTGTACAGATGTAGCTATAAGAGGCCACCCTCATACACTGTACAGATGTAGCTATAAGAGGCTACCCACATACACTGTACAGATGTAACTATAAGAGGCTACCCACATACACTGTACAGATGTAACTATAAGAGGCTACCTTCATACACTGTACAGATGTAGCTATAAGAGGCTATCCACATACATTATATTGATGTAGCTATAAGAGGCTACCCACATACATTATATAGATGTAGCTATAAGAGGCTACCCACATACATTATACAGATGTAGCTATACGAGGCTACCCTCATACACTGTACAGATGTGACTATAGGAGGCTACCAACATACACTGTACAAATGTAGCTATAGGAGGCTATCCACATACATTGTACAGATGTAGCTATAGGAGGCTACCCACATACACTGTACAGATGTAGCTATAGGAGGCTATCCACATACACTGTACAGATGTAGCTATAGGAGGCTACCCACATACATTATATAGATGTAGCTATAAGAGGCTACCCACATACATTATACAAATGTAGCTATAAGAGGCTATCCACATACACTGTACAGATGTAATTATAAGAGGCCACCCTCATACACTGTATAGATGTAGCTATAGGAGGCTACCCACATACACTGTACAGATGTAGCTATAGGAGGCTACCCACATACACTGTACAGATGTAGCTATAGGAGGCTATCCACATACACTGTACAGATGTAGCTATAGGAGGCTGCCCTCATACACTGTACAGATGTAGCTATAGGAGGCTGCCCTCATACACTGTACAGATGTAGCTATAGGAGGCTGCCCTCATACACTGTACAGATGAAGCTATAGGAGGCTACCCACATACACAGTACAGATGTAGCTATAGGAGGCTGCCCTCATACACTGTACACATGTGACTACAGGAGGCTGCCCTCATACACTGTACATATGTAGCTATAGGAGGCTGCCCTCATACACTGTACAGATGTAGCTATAGGAGGCTACCCACATACACAGTACAGATGTAGCTACAGGAGGCTATCCTCATACACTGTACAGATGTAGCTATAGGAGGCTACCCTCATACACTGTGCAGATGTAGCTATAGGAGGCTGCCCTCATACACTGTACAGATGTAGCAAAGGAGGCTACCCACATACACTGTACAGATGTAGCTATAGGAGGCTGCCCTCATACACTGTACAGATGTAGCTATAGGAGGCTGCCCTCATACACTGTACAGATGAAGCTATAGGAGGCTATCCACATACACTGTACAGATGAAGCTATAGGAGGCTACCTCATACACTGTACAGATGAAGCTAAGAGGGCTACCCTCATACACTGTACAGATGAAGCTATAGGAGGCTACCACATACACGTACAGATGTAGCGATAGAGGCTATCCACAACACAGTACAGATGTAATTATAGGAGGCTATCCACATACACAGTACAGATGTAGCTATAGGAGGCTATCCACATACACTGTACAGATGTAGCTATAGGAGGCTACCCTCATACACTGTACAGATGTAGCTATAGGAGGCTGCCCTCATACACTGTACACATGTGACTACAGGAGGCTGCCCTCATACACTGTACATATGTAGCTATAGGAGGCTGCCCTCATACACTGTACAGATGTAGCTATAGGAGGCTGCCCTCATACACTGTACAGATGTAGCTATAGGAGGCTGCCCTCATACACTGTACAGATGTAGCTATAGGAGGCTGCCCTCATACACTGTACAGATGTAGCTATAGGAGGCTGCCCTCATACACTGTACAGATGTAGCTATAGGAGCTTGCCCTCATACACTGTACACATGTGACTATCAGGAGGCTGCCCTCATAACACTGTACATATGTAGCTATAGGAGGCTACCCTCATACACTGTACAGATGTAGCTATAGGAGGCTGCCCTCATACACTGTACAGATGTAGCTATAGGAGGCTGCCCTCATACACTGTACAGATGTAGCTATAGGAGGCTACCCACATACACTGTACAGATGTAGCTATAGGAGGCTGACCTCATACACTGTACAGATGTAGCTATAGGAGGCTGCCCTCATACACTGTACAGATGTAGCTATAGGAGGCTGCCCTCATACACTGTACAGATGTAGCTATAGGAGGCTACCCTCATACACTGTACAGATGTAGCTATAGGAGGCTATCCACATACACTGTACAGATGTAGCTATAGGAGGCTACCCTCATACACTGTACAGATGTAGCTATAGGAGGCTACCCACATACCCTGTACAGATGAAGCTATAGGAGGCTACCCACATACACTGTACAGATGAAGCTATAGGAGGCTACCCACATACACAGTACAGATGTAGCGATAGGAGGCTACCACAAACACAGTACAGATGTAATTATAGGAGGCTATCCACATACACTATACAGATGAAGCTATAGGAGGCTATCCACATACACTGTACAGATGTAGCTATAGGAGGCTGCCCTCATACACTGTACATATGTAGCTATAGGAGGCTGCCCTCATACACTGTACATATGTAGCTATAGGAGGCTGCCCTCATACACTGTACAGATGTAACTATAGGAGGCTACCCTCATACACTGTACAGATGTAACTATAGGAGGCTATCCACATAGCAAAAAGGTGAAAGGTTAAATAGGTATAAGGCTCCACCAACACCTATCAAATCCATCTCAAAATCAATAACTATTTACTAGAAAGACGTTTTAAAGCTTAGTTTTTATTAGTCCCTTAACACCACCTGGTTACAACCGTACCATAGAATATACTGGAAAACCGGGAAAAATTCTAACTGTGGTGTGGAGATGTGAAATGAACAAAAAAAAACTCAATTTTTTTTTCTACATTATTCAGCGTACGGGAAGAGAGAATTTATATTTTAATACATTGGACTTTATGCTGCAACACTAATTACGTAACAGTTTAAATTTTGTATTTGCAAAATGGCAAAAGGCAGGTTTTGGACCTTTAATATTTTTTATTTTATTTAATTTATTATTTTTTTTTTTTTTTACTTCCACTTGCTGTGTTTCTATGCATTGTATAGATAGTTCAGAAGGGTGTACCGTTTCTTCTGCTATATTACTTCCTCCATGAGGCAGGAGGTAATAGAAGCATTCCAATGGCAGCTATGGAAGCCCTTGAAAGGCTTCCAGCTGCCATGGCAACTGCTCAGCACCCTGAAATATCAACATAAGGGGACAATCAGAGGGCTGACCATTCATTTAGGCTCCTCGGCTGCAAACACAGCGCCGTCTACAGGAATAAACAGCAGGGATCAGAGCCAGCTCCGATCTCTGCTGTTAGTGGCAGTAATCAGCTGTGATGAAGAGCTTGCACCTGCCACCTATGGAGTGGACTCAGTGAGTGAGCACACTCCATAGTGCCTTACCAGTATTATGTCATATGGCATATATAAGGGGTTAATCTAACACTTTAGATCAGTGCCTGATCAGTGGGGATCCTATCAGTGAGGCCATTTTGTTTAAGTCCCAGGGCCCCTTTCACCATTTGTAGCTCCAATTCTGTGCAGTTCTCCTTACACCGCATTATTGAAATATAAGGGTCTCAAAACCCATCCTTTGTAAATTCATCCCAAAAGTAAAATTTTTGGTTTTCATTAACAGCTCTAACAATTTGGTGGCAAATTGATACAGGAAGCATCTTAGAGACAAGGAATATGGAATGACCCACCAGGTCTGGGAGAGAAGGATTCCCCTGGATCACTTGTGAATATCTGCACTACCACTCTGTGGAGGGAAGTCTAAGGAGCCCCCTGGTTTTCACGTCCTTAGACCTGACGATAGAATCGCAGGGCGTTAAGGGCCCCCCCCTTGGTTGTTCACGAAGATGATTTGCTTTTATCCTCAGCGGTGACTGAAGTCTAAGGAGCCCCCGGTTTTCACCTCCTGCACCAGTGTTAGACCCACTGGTTCACGCAGATATTTGCGTTAGCCTCACCGGTGATTGAAGTCTGAGAAGCCCCCGGTTTTCACCTCCTGCACCAGCGTTAGACCCACTGGTTCATGCAAATGTTTGCATTAGCCTCACCAGTGATTGAAGTCTGAGGAGCCCCCGGTTTTCACGTCCTGGACCAGCGTTAGACCCACTGGTTCACGAAGATATTTGCATTATCCTCACCAGTGATTGAAGTCTGAGGAGCCCCCCAGTTTTCACCTCCTGCACCAGCGTTCGACCCACTGGTTCACGCAGATATTTGCGTTAGCCTCACCGGTGATTGAAGTCTGAGGAGCCCCCGGTTTTCACCTCCTGCACCAGCGTTAGACCCACTGGTTCATGCAAATGTTTGCGTTAGCCTCACCGGTGATTGAAGTCTGAGGAGCCCCTGGTTTTCACCTCCTGCACCAGCGTTAGACCCACTGGTTCACGCAGATATTTGCATTAGCCTAAACGGTGATTGAAGTCTGAGGAGCCCCCGGTTTTCACCTCCTGCACCAGCGTTAGACCCATTGCTTCATTCAGATATTTGCATTCACTGGTGAGTGAAGGCTAAGGAGACTCCTAGATTTTACCCTTTAACTCTTGGTAATGGAATTCAAACTTTGCTGCTGGTAACTCCCAAGTCACTTCCATCAACATAGTCACCATAGTCATAGAGGAGCAAGTGAGGAGTGTAGTCAGTTTCAACACAGGTAGGACAAATGGAGAGCTATCATAGTGAGGATAAAGCCAGAGGTCAAGGCAGGCAGCGGACAGGAAGCAAGGTCAGAGAATAAGCCGAGGTAAGGAACCAGGAATCAATGACACAGCAGAAATTTCTCAGAAGAGCAAGGATAAGCACACCAAAGATCTGGCAGTGAGGTGGGGAAGGTGTTCCTTTAAATAGGCATAGTTGTTCATCAACGGACTTGGGCTTGATAGGCAACTTAAAACCCAGCACACCCTATACACAGGCTCAGACTGACCCATGGGGGAGCAGAGGAAATGCTTGGTGGGCAACTGAACATGCTGGGCTTGGGGTAGTTTTCCAGGATGAAAAGCAGAGAAAGAGAAACAAAAAGCAGGAGGCATGTGCAGTATGTACAATAGGCATATGTAGTACACATAAACAGGAATCAGCCCCAAGAATCAACTCCACTGATGAGCCCCAAGAATCAATTCCACTGGTGAGCCCCAAGAATCAACCCCACTGGTGGGCCCCAAGAATCAACCCCACTGGTGAGCCCAAAGAATCATCTCCACTGGTGGGCCCTAATAATCATTTCCACTGGTGGCCCCAAGAATCATCTCCACTGGTGGCCACAAGAATCATCTCCACTGGTGGGAACAAAGAATCATCTCCACTGGTGTTCCCCAAGAATAAACACCAATGATGGGCCCCAAGAATCAATTCCACTGGTGAGCCCCAAGAATCAACCCCACTGGTGGCCCCAAGAATCAACTCCACTGGTGGCCCCAAGAATCCTCTCCACTGGTGGCCCCAAGAATCACCTGCCCGGGTGGCCCAAGAATCATCTCTACTGGTGCCCCAAGAATCAACTCCACTGGTGAGCCCCAAGAACCATCTCCACTGGTGGTGACCAAGAATCAACTCCACTGGTGGCCCCAAGAATCAACTCCACTGGTCGGCCCCAAGAATCAACTCCAATGGTGGACTCCAAGAATCAGCTCCACTGGTGGGTTCCATGAATCAACTCTGCCTATACAAACCTTTGCACAGAACGCTGCGGCCATTGGAATTATTGCAGTTGGGAAATCATCAGTCGCATGTAGCGGCCACATGAATATCTCATAAACCGTTGGGGCTAGCTCTAAATGTCCTATCAGCCCTGAATGGTGAATGAACCTGCATAGCTATGCCAAAGTGCATTCATGGCTTCTTATCTGTTTTACTTCCTTCTACTTCTTCCAGTGTTGGTCTTCACTGTGGTTCTGGTTTTCTATTTGTGAAGCTAATCAATGAAGACAAGGAACAGGTCTCTTCCAGATTGGGAAACTGCAGTGATTGAAACTAGGGGAGAAAATAAAAGAAAGTAAGGTCCTTCCAGATCCTTATGGGTGAGCAGTGATGTAGCCGCATTTCGGGCCTGCTGGGTCTACAGAGATGAATTAATATCAGTAATAGATACTTTATTAGTGGGATTCATGTTGCCACTTAACCCTGTAATAGCCGGGGCGCCTCCATACTCCAGAGGACATGATGTAAAGCAGTTTATTATTATTAGCTGTCAGTCAGCCGCTCTCATTACTGCAGCCTGAACCATTAATTTATTGACGAGCCGGTCTCTGTTGGCCAATCCAACCTCTAAAGTGTCAATAGTAATTACTACTCTGATGTGAAGCTCATTTTCAGCTACAAACATCTGAAGCCTTTTCAGATTTACTGCCAAGATACTATATTTAATCTTCTCCTCCTCACTCCTCGGCCGTCGTCTCCTATCTCCTTCTACAGCAATTCCCATTAAGAATTATCATATTTACATCTTCTGGCAAATGCATAAGAATCAAGGAAGCGACACAAGACAATGACACAAAGAGAAGCTTCTTGTTGTTCACATCACAAGTGATAAAAAGGCATAAACTGCATTGTGGGAGGAGAACATTTCCAGCCTTCCCCCCATCACCCATCACTCTTTCCATCTTCCCTCATCCGTTGTCTTCGTCCTTTTACACTTTGTTTTCTGTTCCTTCATCTTCTAATCTTTTCTCTTCCATCATCTTTCCACCTCCCCCCTTCTTTCTTGCATTATCCTCTTTTGCCTCTTTTTTTACAACACCCTCTCACCCCGTTGATCTTTGTTTTTTTATTCCTTATCTTCTAATCTTTTTTCTTTCCATCTCCCTTTCCCTTTCCCTTTTTCACCTCCCCTTCTTTTTTTCCCCATCCTCTTTTGCCCTTTTTCTATAACAACCTTCCCCCCCCCGTTTATCTTTGTTTTTTTATTTTAATCTTCTAATCTTTTTTCTCCCATCATCTTTCCTCCCTTCCTTTTTTACCTTCCCCCTTCTTTTTTGCCTTATCCTCTTTTTTCATCTTTTTCTACAACACCCTCTCACCCCGTTGATACTTTGTTTTCTATTCCTTCAGCTTCTAATCTTTTCTCTTCCATCATCCTTTCCTTCCTCTCTTTTCACCTCCCCTTCTTTTTTTCCCTATCCTCTTTTGCCTCTTTTTCTATAACAACCTCCCACCCCGTTTATACTTTGTTTTCTTTTTCTTCATCTTGTAATCTTTTCTCTTCCATCATCTTTGCACCCCCCCCCCCCCTTTCTTTTTTGGCTTATCCTCTTTTGCCTCTTTTTTTACAGCACCCTCCCACCCCGTTTACACTTTGTTTTCTATTCCTTCATCTTCTAATCTTTTCTCTTCCATCATCCTTTCCTCCCTCTCTTTTCACCTTCTCCCTTCTTTTTTGCCTTATCCGCTTTTACATCTTTTTCTACAACACCCTCCCACCCTGTTTATAGTTTGTTTTCTATTCCTTCATCTTCTAATATTTTCTCTTCCATCATCTTTTCACCTTCCCCCTTCTTTCTTGCCTTATCCTCTTTTGCCTTTTTCTACAACACCCTCCCACCCTGTTTATACTTGTTTTATATTCCTTCATCTTCTAATATTTTATCTTCCATCATCCTTTCCTCCCTCTCTTTTCACCTCCCCTTCTTTTTTTCCTATCCTCTTTTGCCTCTTTTCTACAGCACCCTCCCACCCCGTTTATACTTTGTTTTCTTTTTCATCATCTTCTAATTTTTTTCTTCTATCATCTCTTCTTTCTATTTCTCCTCCCTCATCTTCTTTTCAATTTTTCATCATATCCTTCTTTTCTTCTTCAATCTCCTTTTTTCATTTACTATTTCATCCCACTTTGTCTTCTTTTCTATTTTTTGTCTTATCCTCCGTTTTGTGTTCCATCTTCTTTCCCTCTCTTCCTTTTCTCCTTTTATTTTTATTTTTTTATGTTTATCCAATATAGGATAATAAATATATATTTTTCTATCTTCTTTCCCTCCCCCCTTTTCTCATCTCCTATCTCCAACTTTCCAATTGGATGTCTTATTCTTATACTCTATGGGCGACATGTATGATTTTTGGTGCCCAGGCGCCATATTTTTCCAGCATTAGTGTTGTAGAATGCGCCTGAATCTATGAACCTGTTCTACTGCGACACTTCTGGCTCAGGTAAAACACTTGTAAAGTGCTCTACTTGTTCCAGCAGTAATGGCCTGGATTCGTCGTACTGAAGCTATAAATGTGGAGCTTCGTATGGTTGTAGTGCCCCGCCTCCAGCACGCCCCCGAAATCAGGCGCAGTACAAAGTGCCGCAGGCGCTCTGTAATATGCCTGAAACTGTAGTGCGCCTGGTTACAAATAGAGCAAACGGGGCTGCGCCAGTTTTCAGCCTGAAAAGACGCCAGACCTGGTGCAGCCCCGTTCATACTTGTCGACCTATGTCCTCTTCCTTCTTTTTTTCCTCCCTCTCCTCTTTCTTTTCTATTTTGAGCCTTATCCTCCATTTCCTCTTCCATCTCCTCTTACTCCGTTCCTTTTCTCCTCCTGGTTTTCTACTTTTTGCCTTTTCCTCCATTTCCTCTTCCATTTCTTCTTCCTCCCTTCCTTTATTTCTAGGGATAGAGTTAGAGATAGGTATTGGATTAGAGATAGTGATAGGCTTGTGGATAGGTGTAGAGATAGGTATGGGGTTAGAGGTAAAGTTAGAGATAGCGATGGGATTAGAGACTGGGAAGGGGTTAAATATGAGGATAGGCTCAGAGATAGGGATAGGCTCAGATAGGGATAGGCTCAGAGATAGGGATAGGCTCAGAGATAGGGATAGGCTCAGAGATAGGGATAGGCTCAGAGATAGGGATAGGCTCAGAGATAGGGATAGGGCCCTACTCCAAGAACAGTAGAGCCCAACAAGTGGCTCCAGATAGCGCAGAACAAAGTTCCTTTCCCGATAAAGAGACTCTATAAAGTTTACTGGAGATGGAAGGACATTCAGAATAGCATAAAAGTTAGTTAACCAAAGTATAAAGCATTTTCACCAGGTAACTGAGGGGTCAGACGTTGGTATCAGCGGTGACTGGAATTGCTCTTAAAGACAAGATCTTTTTCATTCTGCCGTCTCGTCTTCTCATGTCTCGCCTCTGTTATCTGCGGCAGCTGCTTCTCGGAGAAAGTTTTAGCACTTACTGTTGTTGTTGGAATTAATGAGAAGAGTATGTCCATCATTAGCTTGGACTAAAAACCCTGCAGGCAGAGAAATACCAGTCAAAGTGACATCACATCCAACACAGACCAGAGAAAAAACAGAAAAGATGAGAAATCTGAAGGCTCAGCCGCTCGGGCAATCAGACTTCTTAATTTTACATTGGAAAAAGCCAAAAATGAAATGTTGTGGATCCCACGTTCTCACTGATGAATCCAGACCTTCTGTTTCTTTCTCAAGGGCAGAGCACGGGGAGCGTTTGAAGAGTATCAGGAATATATGTATTTAAGAAACTTAGTTACTTGGACGTGCCGAGCGCTAGTGACCTGTAGGCTTAGAAGAAATGGTGCACTGTGAAAAGACAGAACGTACAGAGCAGAGTGAACCCTCCTCAGATAATATTAACTCGATCTGAACGACCATTTGATGATGAAACCATAACTCATGGAAAACTGGTGATTGGTTCTACAGTAAGTCCCCAAACTGTCCCCAACATGATGCAGCATGGAAATGAAAGAAAATGCAGCGGATACTAATCCAGACAAAGTGCGTCCTTCCATATAACATCAGAAAGGCTGGAAATCACTTTCTATGATGAGGGCAGGAGCTCCCAGGGTCATGTACTTTATACACAATGGACCAGAGAATGAGGCCTTAACCTGGAGCCCAAAGGAGCTGCTCATCCTGGTGCGTGTAAGAACAGTACAGGACATGTAGCACCGCATTGTACTGTATGGAGGTGCTATAGACTGTAAGTAACTGCATGTACCTCACTAATACAGGTAAGAGCAGTACAGGACATGTAGTACCGCACTGTATTGTAGAGAGGTGCTGTAGACTGTAAGTAACTGCATGCACCTCACTAATACAGGTAAGAGCAGTACAGGACATGTAGCACCGCACTGTGCTGTAGAGAGAAGCTATAGACCTCCAATCACTGCATGCACCTCACTAATACATGTAAGAGCAGTACAGGACATGTAGCACCGCACTGTGCTGTAGAGAGAAGCTATAGACCTCCAATCACTGAATGCACCTCAAAAATACATGTAAGAGCAGTACAGGACATGTAGCACCGCACTGTGCTGTAGAGAGAACCTATAGACCTCCAATCACTGCTTGCACCTCACTAATACATGTAAGAGCAGTACAGGACATGTAGTACCATACTGTATTGTAGAGAAGCACTATAGACCGCCAATCACTGCATGCACCTCACTAATACATGTAAGAGCAGTACAGGACATGTAGTACCGCACTGTACTGTAGAGAGGTGCTAATAGACCAGCAATAACTGCATGCACTACACTAATATATGTAAGAGCAGTAAAGGACATGTAGTACCACACTGCACTGTATGAAGGTGCTATAGACCGCCAATCACTGCATGCACCTCACTAATACATGTAAGAGCAGTACAGGACATGTAGTACCACACTGTACTGTAGAGAGGAGCTATAGACCGCCAACCACTGCATGCATCTCATTAATACATGTAAGAGCAGTACAGGACATGTAGTACCGCACTGTACTGTAGAGAGGTGCTATAGACCACCAATCACTGCATGCACCTCACTAATACATGTGAGAACAGTACAGGACATGGAGCATCGCACTCAGGGGCATAACTACCAGGGTAGCAGACGTAGCAGCTGCCCTGGGGCCCATGCTCTTAGGGGGCCCGGCACAGCTGCTACCGCATCCGCTACCCCGGTAATGCCACTCCTGGGCCCGCCGGCAGTGAACTTAACAGTTCACTGCGGCGGGCAGGGAGCTGCGGGGCCCGGCGCATGCTGCCTCTTAACGCCCGGGTCCTCCAGCCCGAGCGTTCAAAGCTAGCGCTGCCCAGTATTGGCAGAACGGAGCGACGCTCCACTCTGCTACTTCCCCTGCCGGCTCTCACTGATCACGTGGGTGGCGCGATTACGTCACATGATCGCGCCGCCCGCGCTGAGCACAGAGGCTCGAGCGCAGCGCATCGAGGGAGCGTGGACCGAGGTAAGTAAGTGATTTCTTATTTTACCTGCCCTGCCTGCCTGTATAGCCTCCCTATATACCCCAGCCTGCCTATATAGCCCACCCTGCCTGACTATATACCCCAGCCTGCCTATATAGCCCACCCTGCCTGACTATATACCCCAGCCTGCCTATATAGCCCACCCTGCCTCCCTATATACCCCAGCCTGCCTATATAGCCCACCCTGCCTCCCTATATACCCCAGCCTGCCTATATAGCCCACCCTGCCTCCCTATATACCCCAGCCTGCCTATATAGCCCACCCTGCCTCCCTATCTATAACCCAGCCTGCTTATATAGCCCACCCTGCCTGACTATATACCCCAGCCTGCCTATATAGCCCACCCTGCCTCCCTATATACCCCTGCCTGCCTATATAGCCCACCCTGCCTGACTATATAGCCCACCCTGCCTGACTATATACCCCTGCCTGCCTATATAGCCCACCCTGCCTCCCTATATACCCCTGCCTGCCTATATAGCCCACCCTGCCTGACTATATACCCCAGCCTGCCTATATAGCCCACCCTGCCTCCCTATATACCCCTGCCTGCCTATATAGCCCACCCTGCCTCCCTATATACCCCTGCCTGCCTATATAGCCCACCCTGCCTGACTATATAGCCCACCCTGCCTGACTATATACCCCTGCCTGACTATATAGCCCCCCTGTCTGCCTCTATACCCCTGCCTGCCTATATAGCCCACCCTGGCTGACTATATACCCCACCCTGCCTATAGAGCCCACCCTGCCTGACTATGTACCACAGCCTTCCTATATAGCCCACCCTGCTTCCCTGTAGACCCCAACCTGCCTATAAAGCCCACCCTGCCTGACTATATACCCCTGCCTGCCTATATAGCCCACCCTGCCTGACTATATATCCCTGCCTGACTATATACCCCTGCCTGCCTATATATATAGCCCACCCTGCCTGCCTATATACCCCTGCCTGCCTACATAAGCCCCCCTTAGCCTGCCTATGTAGCCCCCCTAAAGCCTGCTTGTATAGCCCCTATAGCCTCCCTAAAGCTTGCCTACCTATATAGCCCCCTAAAACCTGTCTGTCTACTTATATGGGGCCCCTTTAGCTACCTAAACCCTGCCTACCTACCTATATGGTTCCCTATAGCCACCTAAACCATGCCTGTCTACCTATTTAGCCCCTATAGCTACCTAAACTCTACATGCCTACCTATATGGCCCCTATAGCCTAACTGAAGCCTGCCTGCCTATTTGGGCCCCCTATAGCCTATTTACCTACCTGTCTACCTATGTGGGCCCCACCTATAGCCTAGCTACCTTGGGCCCATCTACAGCCGACCTGTGGTCCACCTACTGCATACCTACCTACCTGGGGCCTTAATAATGCCTACCTAGTGCCAATCTATCTACCTGTAGCCTACCTACCTGAATGAGACCTGCCTGACTACTGCCTACCTACCTAGGATCTACCTACCTGGGGCCTTTGTACTACCTATCTACCTCAAGTCTACTAACCTTCCTACCTAGGGCCTACCAACCTAATGAGGGTCTACCTGCTTATATGATTTGGTGCGGTACAGGCCATAGCTGTAACACAATCTCCAGGGGGTGAATCCTCTCTTCCTCACCTCCCCTCTAGGAGACAGGGCCTCTAAGCTATGGCCGTACCCACTCTCCCACCTCTGGGATGTTTTGTACAGAGGTGGGGAGCAGGGAGGGGAGGTGCTGGAAAGGTGAGGAATTCCCAATATATTTGTGTCCAAATCTGTAGGGATGAGGGGGTGGGCCGGAGAAGTCATCATGGTGGTCGGGACCAGATGCAGAACAAAAGAGAAAGTCAACGACTCGGTAAAAGAAATGTCACCTGTGAGTCACAAGATGTAACCTGCACTGTAATCACTTATATGTTTGCAGATCTTGTACACTGGTGTCTACCACTATAGGTCACTGTATGGAGGTAAGATACAGTCTCAACCTTGACACTGGTGTCTACCACTAAATGGTACTGTATGGAGTATATACAGCTCTGAAGCCTGTGTACACTGGTGTCTACCACTATATGGTCACTGTATGGAGGTAATATACAGTCTGCAGAGCCTGTGATACACTGGTGTCTACCACTATATGGTCACTGTAGGGCGTAATATAAAAATCTGCAAGCCGTGTACACGGGAAGCTACCCAAATGGCCCACTGTAGGGAGTAATATACAGCCCTGCGACCTTTTGTAAAACTGGTAGCAACCACTATAGGGGTCACTTTTTGGAGGTAAAAATAATCTGCAGAGCCTGTTTAAAACTGGTAGCTACCACTATATTCACTGTATGGAGGTTACATGCAGTTTGTAGGCACCTGTGAAACCTAGTATATACCATTATAGGGGCATTAAAAATTGATTTTTATTCTTTAACAAAAATAGGGGAAATTATCACTATGGGGGTAATTTGGGGGCGTGCTTTTTGGGCGGTATAACCCGGTCTATATTTTAACGTTTTTGGGTAAATTTTTAATAGGGGTTTAGTGGGATTTTTTTGGGTACTGTATGATGCTGATATCTTTTGGTGAGGTGTTCACTAACTTGCTTTAATCTAAAACCCGGGAAAATTGACTAAAGGGGTTCCCCGGTAAATGTTCGTGGTGGGGGAAAACCAGGGGGGGGGGGGGGAATCCCAAAAGTTTTGTTTTGGGGCCCCCCAAAGGTTTCCCCTAGTTACCCCCGATCGCACTGTACTGTAAGAGGCCCCTAAAAGCCCCGCCAATCATTTGCATGCACCTCAAAATACATGTAAGACAGTCCGGGACATGGAAACCGCACTGTAGAGGGGACTTTTAGACCCCCAATCACGGGCATCACCTCATAATACAGTAAAAAAGGCAGTAAAAGGAATGTAGTACCGAAACTGTAGAAAAAGGAAAGCTATAGCCCTGCCAATCACTGCATTCCCCTCACAAAATACTGTAAGACCCAGAAAGGACAGGAAGTACCGCACTGAAATTCTAAGAGAGCTAAAGCCCCCGCCATAAACGCATGTCCCCTCACTAATACATGAAAGAGCAGAAAGGACTGTAGAAACCCCGCCTGTATTCTAGAGATGAGTAAAAGACCCCCAAATTCACTGCATGTCCCTTTCACACTAATGTAAGAGCGGGTACGGGAAAATGTAGCCCCACACTGAACGAAAAAAAAGGAGGGCGCTATAACCCCCAATCATTGAAAATGCCCTCCCAAAAACATGTAAGAGAAAGTACAGGACATTTTATTTACCGCACTGTATTTGGGAGAGTCTTAAAAGACCCCCAAATCATTTGCATGCACCCCCCTTTAATCCCTGAAAGAGCAGAAACGGGATTTGTAGTACCGCACAGTAACTGTGGGGAGTGCTAAAACCGGGCCAACATTTGCGTGAAACCCCCCACTAATACATGTAAAGAGAAACAGGGCATGAAGCCCCCCCTGAAACTGCATGTAAGAAAATTTTCTATAGACCCCCAATAAACTTTTATGCACCACCAAAATCCCTTTAAGAGCATACAGGACATGTATAACCCACCCCATTTGTACTGAAAGAGAGCGTTTTTAGACCACCCATCCTGCATACCCCCTCACTAAAAACATGTAATGAGCAGTACAGGACAGGGTTAGTACGGGCCACTGTACTGAAAAAGGGGAGGTCCCAACTAGACCATAAACCCACGCATGAAATCTAAACAATAAGTAAACAGTAAAAGGACATGAAAAGTCCCCGCACTCTACTGTAAGATAAGCATAACTCCCAAATTCACTGCATGTCCCTTTCACTACTCCCTGTAAGAAGCAGAAAAGGGTTTGAGTAAACCACACTGTACGTAAGGGGCCCCTATAGGACCCCCCGATATTGTATCCCATCCCCACAAATACGGGGAAAAAAGAGCAGTACGGGGACTTTAAATTATGCACTGTACGTAAAGTGCTATAGCCCAAACCAATCACGGCATGCACCTCACTAATACTTTGTAAGAGCAGTAAGGACATTTTTTCCCCCCCGCCACTTTTCGTACAGAAGCACTATAAAAACCATCAAATGGGGCATGTGCCTAAACTTTTTTTGGGAAAGAGCAGTCCCAGGAAAAAAGTAGTACCTTACAATACGTAGAGAGGGCTATAACCGCCAATCCTCAGGCACCTCACTAATACATGTAAGAGAAATTCAGGAAAAGTGGGAAACCCGGCACAAAAACTGAAACAAAGCACATAAGACCAAAATTTCAGGAAATGTACCTCATTTATATGGGGGAAGAGAAAGTACAGGACATGTGTCCCATACTATACGAAAGAGAGGGGCTATAGCCCTCCTAAAAAACATGTTAGAGCATAAAGGACATTTTACTGCAAAAGAGCAAATACCCCCCCAAATCATTTCATATTTTTCACTAAAAATTGTAATGCAGTACAGGACATTTATACTGAAACTGAAACAAGAGGGATCCCAATAAAACCCCTTTTAAGTTTTGAAATTTATGTTTCCCGGGGTCTAGGTTGGGGTTTTGGAAATAAATTTTTTCCCTTTTCGGGTGCAAAATTTGGGGTGAAAAGTTCCTGTCTCTAAAGGGTCTGGGAATTTGTTTGGGGGCAAATACTCCCCGGGCCCCTGGGGGGCTGGGATTTTTCACGGTTTGACATTTTTTTGGGTCCTTTAAGCCCCCTGTACCCTCATTCTTGCGGGGCCCCGTCGTCCTAACAGGGTTTTCTTTGTTTTTTGTCCACTCTCTGTATATCTAGTTTTTGCCTCCTGGTTACTTTTTCCATCCCCCACTTTCATTTAGTGCTTTCATTAATTTTTTCACTGAGGTTCCCGTAAAGGGTCACCCGGGGCAGGCAACCAAAAATGGGGTTTTCCCCAAAGCACTCCCGAGGGGATAACGGGGCCCCGGCCCTTTTATGGAAAACTTCAGGCATCCTAGTGGCATATGCTGCATTTTTGGGGGACTTTGGGGGCCATGGAAACCCCCCCTGGTGGGTTTTAAAACCCTTTTTAAAAATTTTTAATAATTTTCCCCCTTCTCTACCCAACATGCATTCTGAAGGACTGAGCCCTTTCCCTTTTTATTTTTTGTAGCAAAGGGGGGGGGGTTCAACGCTTTACATCTTGGTACCGAGGGCTGTTGGGGTTCCTTTTAAATTTGGGATCTTTACGGTTTATGAAATTTTTTCAGGGAAAGCTTACGCGGCCCGGGCCGGAGTTTTTTGGGTTTCCCGGGCCCCGATAAACTAAAGCTTTTTAAAATTGGGGCCCTTTAAAATTTGGGTTTCATCATCAATCCCCCCAGGGGGGGGGGGGAAACCCCTTGAAGGCCTTTTGAAGAGATTTTTTGGGGGAATTCTCTTTTGTCACTCCCGGGGAAAAACTTTCATTCCCGGAAAAGTCGGTCCATTCCCGGCGGCCCGGGCCGCCGGCTTTGGGGGTTTGTTCTTGAAGCTGCCCCTCTTTCCTTTTATTATTGGTTTTTTTACTTTCATAGAGTCAAGAAAAAACAAATGTCCCGATTATTGGCAGCCGCGAATCTGTGCTTTTTTTTATTTTGGAAAAAAAATTTATGGACTTTGCTGGGGGGCCCGGGCCGGGTGCTGTTATCTCTGATTGCGTTTTGCTCGTGGGGTGGAGATAAGCACACCCACATCGGTTTTAAAAAGGTTTCCCCCTTCCCGGGGTGCACCTTCCCCGCCGGAAAATGTTTTTTAAACCCCGATCTCTTTTGATTATGATATTAAAATTCCCGCATAAGGTGAATAAACCCCGAGGTCAATTTTTTTCCTGATTTTTTTTTTTTGATTTTTGGGTTTTCTGCTTTTTGAACATTGTATAATTTCTGGAGAAAAGTAAAAGTTGGCCGCGCAATTTAAAAATTTTTCCCCAATTTTCGCTTTCCCGCTATGGGAAAAATTTCCCCTAAAAAAAGAGTTTTCCATAACATCGAGTTTAAGGGAAAGGGTTTATTTATAGTTTTCTGATCCTTTTTTTTTTTATACATTTCTGAAATTACATCATGTTTTCTGAGCTTCAGTCATTCTCAAACTGTAAATTTTTTTGCTTTCCCCTTCTTTTTTTTAAAGGAAAAACTTTTAAAGCTAAAGTAGTATTATGCAATGAGTCTAGTGCAGTTCCCAAAGGGGCCCGAGCCCTTTACAGGGCAGGGGGGTGGCTATAAAGAGGAGGGACTTCTACCCCGGCCTAAAGATTTTTTCTTTCCCACCCAAATTTAAAAACAAAAATAATATATTTTAGTAGAAAAGCGGTCAAAAAAATTTTTTTTACGTGGGTGTGAGCACAACTGGGGTAAGGAAGTTTGGGTTTTGGGGTCCAATCTATGCCAAAAATGGTATTCTGTAATGGGTCTAGTGCAGTTCCTATGGGGAGGAGCATATCACAGGGCAGGGGTGTGGCTATAGGGGAAAAATAAATTCTAACCCCGTTCTAAATATTCCTCCCCTACCCTAAAAAAGATATTAACATAAATTTTAAACAGTAGGGGGGTTAATGATTTTGTTTTTGTGGGTGTGAGCACAACTTAATTTCCCCAGGGAAGGTTATATGGATTCACTCTATGCTAAACGGGATTCCTTTTTAGTGCAAGGGGCCTCCAGGCGGAGCATGTCCCCAGGAAAGGGTTGGGGGGTTACAGGTGGAGTAGAGAAAGCAGTTCTACCCTGTGCTAAAGATTTCTCTCCTACATAAGAAGATAGTAACATAATATGCACAGTAGATGGGGGTCCATGATTGTGGTTTCGAGTCTGTGGACAAACCGGGTTCCGCAGGAAGGTGGAAAAAGGATCCATCTATGCTAAACTGGAAATTTTTAATGTGTAAAGTGCCGCTCCTAGGGGGGGGAGCCCTGTCCAAAAAGGGGAAAGGGGTGTGGCTATAGGAGGAGCACTTCGACCCAGGCTTAAGATTCCTCTCCTACATAATAAGATACTAACATAATATATACAGTAGATGGGGGTCCATGATTGTGGTTGCTGAGTCTGTGAGCACAACTTATTCCTGCAGGGAAGGTGTACATGGATCCAGTCCATGCCAAACTGGTATTCTGTAATGTGTAAGTGCAGCTCCTAGGGGGCAGAGCATGTCACAGGGCAGGGGTGTGGTTACAGGTGGAGTAGAGAAATCAGGTCTACTCAGTCCTAAAGATTCTTCTCCTACATAGGAAGATAGTAACATAATATATACAGTAGATAGGGGTCAATGATTTTGGTTACTGTGGGTGTGAGCACAACTGTGTAAGGGAAGATGGCTATGGATCCATTCTATGCCAAACTGGTATTCTGTAATGGGTCTCGTGCAGTTCCTAGGGGGAGGAGCATATCACATGAAAAGGGTGTGGTTACAGTGGCAGGAAAACAGGCTACCGGGCCAAAAGTTTTTCTCTCCTACATAAGAAAACACAAACGAATCGAAAAACCAAATTCCTGAGGTTGTTAGCACAACTGTGTAATGTAGGGAAGATAGCAATGGATCCATTCCACGCCAAACTGGTGCTCTGTAATGTGTCTAGTGCAGCTCCTAGGGGCGGAGCATATCATAGGGCAGGGGTGTGGCTATAGGAGGAGCAGTTTTACCCAGACCTAAAGATTCCTTTCCTACATAATAAGATACTAACATAATACATACAGTAGATGGGGGTCCATGATTGTGGTTGCTGTGGGTGTAAACAACCGATTCCGCAGGAAGGTTTATAGGATCCACTCCATGAAAACGGGTACTCAAATGTTCCATGGGCGGAGCATGTCACAGGGCAGGGGTGTGGCTACAGGAGGAGCATAGACATTTCTCTCCTACATAAGTAAACAATATCATTATATAAAGAAGGAATCCATGATTGTGGTCCCTGAGGTTGTGAGCACAACTGAGTAATGTAGGGAAGATAGCAATGGATCCATTCCATGCCAAACTGGTGCTCTGTAATGTGTCTAGTGCAGCTCCTAGGGGGCGAAGCATGTCACAGGGCAGGGGTGTGACAAAAGGAGGAGCAGAGACCAAAGTTCTACCCAGACCTAAAGATTCCTGTCCTACATAAGAAGACACTAGCATAATAAATAGATGCAGGTCCATGTTACAGATTTTGACACTATGACCAAGAACATCATGGCCTGAAATGTGTAGGTGAGACTTCACGGACGTTCCACATTTCATTTTAATAGTAAAGATTGTGTTTTAGATTTCCATATTGTGGGTGCTGGAACTTCTCTACAGTTTAGACTATTATTCTAGTAGCCTGTTTCCCTGGGACCTTCCATGTTCCATGTTCCTTAACAGCACGAGAAGTCACTGCATCTATTATGCAGGGTGAGTCAAAAGTACCAGGACTTCCTTTTATTTCATACACAAAAGGAGAAATGACCCATCTGAATCTCCCAGCAAGTAATGAGTAAGGGGGCCTATCTTTCAGGCTATGTCCAGAACCTGGCCGCCATCTTGAAATCCGCCATTGTGGATCAAGTTTTTGCAATAGGAAGGTGCTCATGTCGCCTATCGAAGAAGACCAGAATTGTCTCAGAAATCCATCACTACAATCGGATTTGCAATATCTATTGTGGTTCAAAAGTTGGGGACACAGAAAGTTGCAACAACAACAGCAGATATTTAATGTGTTCAATGCGCTGTCCCTGGTGCTGAACACAGAGCTGAAAGCGCTGGATCCAATCAGTATGAACCCACAGGAGAACTTTCTGTGTTGAGAACTTATGACCACAAGAGATATTGCAGATCTGATTGCGGCAATCGATTTCTGAGACAAATCTGGTCTTCTTTGATCTGCTACATGACCATGGAAGGGTATTGATTGCTGTATTACACAACTAAGGGTAGTACTGATTGTGGTTGCAGCGTGGAGGAGAGTGGCTCTTGCCAGTCACCATTCACACCAAAGCTTTGGGCAGCTGCATACAACATGATGGGACACGTACCAAGCACATGGGGAGATGTGAGAAGCTGTCTCATCCAAACTCATTCCACAGTACCTTGTGTCCTGTATTCAGAGGTGTAGTGGAGAGTGGCTCCTGCTACACTCACAGTCAACATCCACACTGAAGCACTGAATGAGATGATGAGGGCAGCACCAATTAGGGAAGGGAGCCATCTCAAACTCACTCCACTTTGCCCTATACTCAACAGTGTGGATGAATCTCTCTCTCTCCCTCTTTATCTCTCTCTCTCTCCCCCTCCTCTCTCTCTCTCTAACCCTCTTCCTCTCTCTCTCTCCCTCTCTCTCTCCCTCTGCCCCCTCACATTTTTGTAAATATTGTATCATACCTTTTCATGGGACATTATTGGAGATCTGGCACCCTTGTCTTTCTACTCCTCACCTAGTTGCCATCACACATGCCTGACACCGTCTGAGCCACATAAGCTTATATTGGTCTCATCAGAGCACAAGACGTGGTTCCAGTAATCCATGTCCTTAGTCTGTTTGTCTTCAGCAAACTGTTTGTGGTTTTCTTGTGCATCACTTTTAAAAGAGGCTTCCTTCTGGGACAACAGCCATGCAGACCAATGCAGTGTACAGCGTATGGTCTGAGCATTGACAGGCTGACTCCCCACCCATGTAATTTCTGCAGCAATGCTGGCAGCACTCATCTCTGGATATGACACTGAGTACATGCACTCAGCTTCTTTAGTCAACCATGGCGAGGTGTTCTGAGTGGACTTGTCTCTGTTAAACCTACTGTCATGGTCTTGGCACGCGGGCGCTGCATCTCAGTGTAGGGTGTTTGATAAGCTTCTTATAGCTCGGAGGTACATTCTTTATGTTAGAGCCAAAACTTCTTTTTTTCAGTTCTCAGGACAGTTCTTTGCCTGATCGGTGCCATGATTGATTCCTAGTGACCAGTAATGAGAGGCTGTGGATTGTGCGATAAATAAAATTTAACACCTGATCCCATTCTACATTGTAGACCCTAGTAATATAAAGAGTTCCGTTACACAACTTAAGGAAAAATGGTATAATTGGTCACAATTTTGTCATTTTAAACTCTCAGGAATATATCATCTTTTGTCCCAGGGGTTTAGAATTATGTTGCGTTATTTTGAGGGCACCACCATTCCTGTGAATACAAGGGGCATGACTATTTACATTGTATCATGTCAGATCCTCAGTGTTTGTCAAGGAAAAGATATAACACAATATTTAAAAAATGTGAGGGGTGTCTGACTTTTGTGAGATTATTGTATACTATATGTGAGGGGTCGTACTGACTTACTGTGAGATACTGTTTAAATTGTGATGGGGTTATGTACTGACTTCTGGGAGATGCAGAATTATGGGGGGGTGTGCTGTACTGATTCTGTGAGATAACTGTATATAATGTGAGGGGGTGTACTGACTTTGGAGATACTGTTTATATAATGTGAGGGAGGTGTGCTGACTTTTGTGAGATATTGTATTATAATGTGAGGGTGTGTACTGACTTATGTGAGATACTGTATATAATGTGAGGGTGTGTGTACTGACTTCTTGGGAGAAGCTATTTTGAATGGGATGGACTGTATGGACTCTATGGGAAGCTATCAGTATATAAAGTGAGAGTGTACTGACTTTTGAGAGAGAGTACTGTATTATTTTGTGAGGGGGGTGTATGACTTTTGTGAGTTAATGGATATATGTGAGGGGTTGTCCTGACTTTTGTGAGTACTAGTTATAAATTGTGAAGGGTTGTACTGACTTTTGAGAGATTAATGTATATAAATGTGAGGGGTCGTACTGATTTTGTGCGATACTGCTATATATGTGAGGGGTGTACTGACTTTTGTGAGATATGTATTTAATTAATGAGGGTGTCTGACTTATGTGAAATACTGTATATAATGTGGAGGGGTTAATGAGACTTTTTGTGAGATATGTATATAATGTGAGGGAGATGTATGTCATTGTTGTCTCGACTTCTGTGAAATACTGTATTAATGTGATGGGGTTACTGACTTTGTGAGATTTACTAGTTATATAAGGGAGGGGGTTGGGATGTACTGACTTTTGTGAGATATTGTATATAATGTGAGGGGTGTATGATTTTGTGAGACTAGTGTATATAATGTGAGGGTTGTGTAATGACATTTTTGTGAGCTATGTATTTAATGTGAGGGGTTTGTACTTACTTCTAGTGAAATCTGTATATAATGTGAGGGGTCTCTTGTATCTTTTGTGAGTACTGTATTATAATGTGAGGGGTGTGAGATATGTTATATAATGTAGAGGGGGTGTGAGATACTGTATATGATGTGAGCGGGTGTTCCTGATTCTGTGAGATACTGTATATATTGTGAGGGGGTAGGTTGTGATGTCCTTTGTTCGTCTCATTAGGGGTGTACTCACTTGTGTGTGTAATAGGGTGTTGTTTTGTACTTACTTTTTGGAGATACTTTATATTGAAATTGTTTTTCCTTTATTTTATTACAGTAACAATACTAGGACTGTGTAACTACATAAAGAAGAGAATCTGGTTACTGTGCGCGTCAATGTTCCCCATAAGTTGACTATGGATACAAGTATGCTAGAGTGCTTTACTTGTGCAAGTTTATTCTCTGTCCTAGTGTACTTCTGCCGTCATAAGAATATTATGTCCCCAGATAACACATCATTCAATAACCTTGAGTTCTGCCAAAGACAAATTTTCCCTCTGCCTCCTCTGCAATATTGTTACCTGTGCACCGTTCCGAGCGATTCATGGCAGAGACAACTGTGGCTTTGTTATTGAGCAATATTCAGATGAAAAGTATCATTGATCCTCATTTGGGAGAATTAATTACCTTAATATAACTCTAAAACCTCATAAACCAAGATGGCACGGAACCGCCGCGTGCGCCACTTGCCAAAACCGTTTTCGCTGGGTAACATATGTTTCCGCTGAATTTTACTCTTCGTTCAGGAGGTACTGATACTCGAAAGGTCTAATTTATTATTGCCGAGACGCAGGAAGTACTTGGTGATTAATGGAATGGAAGTCTTCTCCCGCTTATCTTCATCATAGGAGATTGGAGCCATCGCAACATCTTCATTACTGACAATAATCATTACAACGAGCAGGAAACAAATGGAAACATTGTTGTTATTGTTTAGGATGCGATATGGTTTATTGTTATTGTTAATGATCCGAGTATTTATTTCGGACAATTCTACACAGTCCACGGATTCCGCTGTAAGACGTGACCCGTAAATCCATCATTTGTATAACGTGGGCAGATTTACTGTTATGATGATGTAAAAGGCAAAGCCCAAATAAGCTGAGTTGTCCGCCTCGGAATACAGGGATGATTCTAAAACCACATATAAAATAAAAACTATTAAACGAAACTTTCCCTGGATATATAAAGTATAGTCAGCAGTAATGAGAGTCCCAGAAAAATGACAATAATATATCAGTCTAGGGGCATAAACACAAAGAGAGGCTGCATTAAGTGTTTCAGTGGAGGATGGAGATGGACGTTGTGCCACAGTGTCCGCTTCTAGAGGAGAATTTGTTGTCTCCTTGGATCGTCTTCTCATTGAACTTGCAGCTTTAATTCACAAAAGGTAATCTGATATTTCTAATAAGTCATCTCCTTAGGGGCTGTCCAGGATAGAAACCAAAAAAAAAAAGAAATATTACTACTTTTCTCCAAAAATAGCACCACCTCGGTTGTGGTTGTTTTTGGCATTGTAGCTCAGTTGGGATGTCTGTCAGTGAAGTTGAACCCTGGAGTCCACCAGTGAAGTTGATTCTTGGGGCCTACCAGAAGAGATAATTATTGGGTTCCAATGGTGAAGTTGATTCTTGGGGTCCACCAGTGGAGTAAATTTTTGGGGCACACCATTGGAGTAGATTCTTGGGCGCTCATCAGTGAAGTTGATTCTTGGAGCCACCAGTGGAGTTGATTATTGGATTCTACAGTGGAGATGATTTTGGGAGTCAACAGTGAGTTGAGTCTTGGGCACTCAAGTGGAGTTGGATTTGGGGCCTACCAGAAGAGATAATTATTGGGGTCCAATAGTGGAGTAGATTCTTGGGGGCTTACCAGTAGAGTTGATTCTTAGGGCCACCAGTGGAGTTGATTGTTGGATCTCACCAGTGGAGTTGTTCTGGTGGCCACCAGTGAAGTGTTCTTGGGCTACCGATGAGATATTTATTGGGGGTCCTTAGTGGTGTCGATTATTGGAGGATCACCAGTGGAGTTGATTCTTGGGGCCACCAGTGGAGATGTCTTTTGAAGCCCATCATTGGAGTAGATTCTTGGAGCTCCAACCAGTGGGAGGGGGGGGGTGGGGGTGATTCTTGGGGCCCACTAGTGGAGTTGATTTTTGAAGCCCACCAGTTGAGTAGATTATTGGAATCAACCAGCAAAGTTGATTCTTAGGTTCCACCAGTGGAGTAGATTGCTGGAGCTCAGCAGTGGAGGTGATTCGTAGGCCCCATCTGTGGAGTTGGTTCTTGGGCCACAGGGAGTGATTTTCTTGGAACCTACCAGTGGAGTTGGTTTTGGGCCACCAGTGGTGTTGATTCTTGGGGCCACTAGCTCGGTGTTGATTTTGGGGCACAGAGGGAAGGTGGGGCGCACTATAACATACGAAGCTCATAAATTTTTATTGCTTCGTTACAGCCCAATTTAGGCGCTATTACAACTGGAACAGGTAGCGCAACTTTAATGTGGTTTCAGAGCCATGAAGTGTAGGTGATTTTATTGTATTATAATATGCATGAAATTTGGCGTTTAAATGCCAAATTTCATACATGCCGCTCTTAGGTCCGCCAATGGAGTTGATTCTTGGGCCCATCAGGGGAGTTGATTCTTGGGGGCCACCGTGGAGTGATTCTTGGGAACCTACCAGTGGATGTTGATTCTTGGACACCAGCTAGAGTTGGTTTTGGGGCCTACAGTGGAGTTGATTCTTGGGTCCAACCAGGGGAGTTTATTGGGGGCTCACAGTGGCAGGTTGATTCCTTGGCGACATCAGTGGATTTCGATTTTGGGGGCCACTAGTGGTGTTGATTCTTGGGGGCTTATCCCAGCAGAGTTGGGTGATTGGAGCCTCAGTGGAGGTGATTCCTTGGCCCCAACCAGTGGAGTATATTTTAGAACCGCAGTTGAGTTAAATCTTTCGGCCAACCAGTGGAGTTTATTCTTGGGGCTCACCAGTGGAGCTGATTCTTGGGGCCCACCAGTGGAGATGATTCTTGGGGCACACAGTGAAGTTGATTTTGGGTCTCACCAGTTGGAGTTGATTCTTGGCCCACCAGTGAGTTGATTCTTGGGCACAGTGGATGTGATTCTGGGGTTCCACTAGTGGAGCTGTTCTTGGGGCCCACCAGTGGAGCTGATTTTGGGAACCTACAAGTGGAGTTGGATTCTTGGGACTCACCAGTGACGTTGGTTCTTGGGCACTCCAGTGGAGATGATCTTGGGTCCAACCAGTGGGGAGTTTATTGGGGGAACCTCTCCAGTGGTGTTGTTTCTTGGGCCCATCAGGGATTCGATTCTGGGTCACTAGGGAGCTGATTCTTGGGGCTTACCTGCAGGTTGGTTATCGGAGCTCACCAGTGGTTGTTGATCTTGGCCCACATTGGAGGTTTATTCTTAGGGACCACCAGTTGAGTTTAAATTCTTGGGGCCAACAGTGGGAGATTATTCTTGGGGTCACAGTGGAGCTGGATTCATGGGGCCCACCAGTGGAGCTGATTCTTGGGACTTACCAGTGGAGCTTGATTTCTGGGCGGGACTCCAGTAGAGTTGGTTTGGGGCCCTCAGTGGAGTTGATATCTTGGGTCACACAGTGGTCGTTTTTTGGGGACTACAGTGGAAGTTGATTCTTGGCGCCCATCAGTGGATTCGATTCTTGGGGTCCACTAGTGGAGCTGATTCTTGGGGCTTACCCAGCAGAGTTGGTTATTGGAGCCCACCAGTGGAGTTGATTCTTGGGCCCCACAGTGGGAGTTTGTTTTTAGGACCACCAGTTGGAGTTCATTCTTGGGGCCAACCAGTGTGAGTTTATTCTTGGGGGCTCACCGTGGTAGCTGATTCTTGGGGCCACCAGTGGAGATGATTCTTGGGGCCACCTGTGGAAGTTGATTCTTGGGGAACCTCCAGTGGAGTGATTATTGGGGCCTCAGTGGAGTTGATTACTTGGGCCACAGGTGGTGTTGAGTCTTGGGGGTCCACTAGTGGGAGCTGATTCTTGAGGGCCCACCAGTGGAGTTGATTTCTTTTGGTTACACTACTGGAGTGATTCTTGGGGCCCCAAGGTGGTAAGTTGATTCTTATGATCAGCAGAGTTGGTTATTGGAGGCCCTCTGTCGGAGTTGATTTCTTGGCCCAGCAATTGGTTGGTAATCTTGGACCTCCAGTTGAGTTAAAATCTTTCGGCCAAACCAGTGGAGTTTATTCTTGGGGGCTACCAGGTGGGAGTGATTCTTGGGGCCTCAGTGGGTTGATTCTTGGGGATGGATCCAGTGGGAATATTTTGGGGCCCACCAGTGGAGTTGATTCTTGGGGCCAAGTGTGGAAGATTTATTTGGGAGGGCAACCAGTGGAGTTGATTCTTGGGCCAAACCAGTGGGGTTGTATTCTTGGGGCCGCCAGTGGGTGATTCTTGGGGGCCGCAAGTGGAAGTGATCTTGGGGACACTAGTGGAGCTGGATTCTTGGGGCACCACGGTGGATGTTGATTCTTATGACTCAGAGTAGTAGGTTATGGGGCCAGGCAGTGGGAGTTGTTTGGGGGCCCACCAGATGGAGATGATTCTGGGGGCCCACCAGTGGAGATGATTCTTGGGGCTCACCAGTGGAGTTGATTCTTGGCCCCCACGAATGGAGTTTATTCTTAGGACCCACCAGTTGAGTTAATTTGTGGTCTGCCAGCATTTATTAAGTGACAGCATTTTTGAAGTGACGTTGAAATTATTTGTCCGTATTATATGACATGCTGGTGTCTCTGCTCACCACCTTTATCGCCTTTGTTGTTTCTTTCTTCACAGTATGTCACTCACTACTTTCAAACCTCATCATCTCACCTAACTGCTGTGTATATTTCATTTCCCTGTATTGTGGTTTTTTTTGGTATCTGTAAACTTGTTGGGGAACCCCCAGCTCTGTTTCTATATACTTAGGATTGTGTTTAAGTAGCCTTTGATGCACTTCCTTTCTGCTATCTTCTTTATACCCCCACCGTTTCTGCTCCTGAGCAGTGATCTAATCAATAGGTACAATATTTAAGGAGCCTTGTGTCTGAAGACTCTTGGTCTCCAGCATTTATTAAGTGAACGATGAATTTTGAACGAAGTGGGCAAGAAGGGGCAGAAGAAATTATTTGTATAGTAACTGGTTCAAAATCTACAGATTAGTCACTGTTACTTTTGCAATTCTATTTGTGTCCTTTTACCTCCTGTCCTACCGCCCAGTCATGCTCAAACAATTTCTGTCCACATTAACTCTCTCTTCCCTTACCTCTCTTCATGCAAGGCATCCTTTACTATACTTACTACTTTAACTACCTCTCAAAATACCTTTTTCATGGGGCTGCACAACGTCGCTCATTTTCATTACTGATCATTGCGTTCACGTTTCTTTCGCTGCTTCTTGCTGCAGGAGTCATCTCTCCAACCTCGGTCCTTTCTTTACCTACGATCCCACCCTCATCCTCTTCATCACTGAAATCCCGCTAATGCGTAATATTGTTGTATGGTCTTTTACGGCGTCATTTAAATGTGCTTTGTGGAACCCGATCAGTTTTTCTGTTTTTAAAAATAAATCATGTGTTCATGATCTGTTCTCTCATTCTCCTCAATCTCCTAGCTCTCACAGAAATGGCTCCGCTTTAGACTGCGCTCCCCTTGCGCTCTACTTATGGCGGCCTTCCTTCATTTACCCACACTCCCAGACCTGAGAACAAGGCCGGTGGAGGGGAGTCAGGCATACTTCTTTTCCTCATGCACTTATCAGGTATTTCCTCCGACCCTACCTTCACTTTCCCTCTTTTGAGGGTCCACACCCTCAGACTCTTTTCGGCATTTTCATCTCAGAGTCGCAGTTGTCTACAGACCTGGATCACCACCAGTTTTGGTTCATTTTGCATGCTGGCTCTTCACTTTTCTATTGAAATACGACCTTATCTTAGGTGATTTCAAATCGTTGATGGACCCATGTCTTTCTGCTCTGTCTTCTTTCACCTAACTTTCCCTTGGGCCCTCTCGCAACATATAGACTTCCAACTCACAAGGTTGGGATAACTTCTTGATCTGGTTCTTCTGTCGCCTCTGTCTATTTTTTATCTTCGCAACTCTCCATTGCTCTCTCTGATCACAACTTATTTCTTACTTTCGTAATTCAGCCTTCTCTGGACACTCTACACATCACCTCCTTTCCAAAATCTCTTCCACTCAAGTAAACACTGATGAATCATTGACCACTGACAGTCTCATGCCCAAATCTCAACCCTTAATATCTCTTCTCCTGTCCTGACCTGGCTGGTAAAACATTTTCAATGTAAAATCTCACAAACCACCCTGGACATGTTGGCACACTCACACGAGCACACCAGAGTCAGACGCGGCAGCTTGGCTCACGCCTCAGATCGCCATCTGCAGTGATGTTCAGGTGTGTGAGCGTCTATGGAGATAGTCGAAGTACTACAGACTTTCTCACTACAAATTTCATGCTCAGGGACTTACCCATCACTGCCGCCCTTCAATGACGCCTAGACAAAAATTTTCTCCTCCTTCATCTCTACACTACACATAAACCCAAACGCCTGTTTTGAAATTTCCATCCCTCCCAGACATAGTCAGGCCACGGTCTTTTTACTGACTCCATGCGAGAAGACCTGGCACTCAAAGACTAAATCGATAGTCTACGGCTAAACATTACTTCTCAATACCTAAATAACACCATCCTGTCTCCGACGCAGTCCCATCTAATCTGCTTTCAGCCTGATCCCGATTCAGAGAAGAAGTATTCAGGCTTCTCCTGTCTGCTCGCCCCACCTCCGCCTCTTGTGGTACCCCACATTCCCTCCAACCTTGTCCAGTCTATTTCTCAGCATTGTCTCTCTCCACCTCACTATAATCTGTAACTCTTCTCACTGTATTTCCATCCTCCTTTAGCACGCTATTATAACCCCTTTACTAATAAAGCTCTTGGCGTCTGCGTACTAAACTACGACCTGTCTCTAACCTATCCTTATCTCTAATACTCTGGAAACGAAAGCTTGTCTACTCTCGCCTAATCCGCTATCTCTCTCTGCTAACTCTCTTCTTGTCCCCTCTGCAATCAGGTTTCCGTACCATAACTCACAGAAACTGCTTTCTAAATCTCTCCATGATCTCCTGATACAGTAAATCTCGGGTATATAGATCTTTGACTGCTTCGCTGGATCTCTCTGCAGATTTTGACACGGTTGATCATCCACTCCTCTTAACATGCTATCACCATTAGCCTCCAGGACACCGCTTCTCTTGGTTTCATTCCGACTTCTCTAACCGCTCCCGTTTCAGTGTCTTATTTTCGGGCTTCCACCTTCCGTCCTCTCTCTCTTGCTGTAAGGGTTCTCAGGGGTCATTCTTGGTCTCTCTTCTTTTCTTCTCAAGCCCCCATTGGACAAACCATCTGTAGATTTGGCTTTCAGTACATTTACGCTGATGCACCCAATTATACCACCTCCTCCCGAGAATCTCTCCAGCCTTGCTAATATTCACCTGTGGGGGACTGTCTGTTCCGCTAGTCTCTGTCATTTATGTCTCTTTATCTTAAACTAAACCTCACTAAAACGGAACTTTTTAGTCATCCACCATTATAACACCCCACCTGATTATCTCTCTCTTGTGTGGTGTGGCACCACATAATCCTAGGCAGCAGTATAAGTCCGCTGTCTTGGGGTTTATATAGATTCCTATCTGTCCTTCACCCATATTTCAATCCCTTGCTCCGCTCACTAGTCAATGCACGCTCATCGAACATCTTTCTCCAGTCAAATCCGGTCATTTTCTCACTGTGGAAAAACTAACTAATATCTCTATTACTGCTCGTATTCTTTCTCGTCTTGTACTACTGTAATCTGGCTTTATCGGTCTTCCCTCTCTGTATATACTTCCTCTCCAATCTGTTCTCTGAATGCAGCAGCCAGGCTTGTCTTTCTTCCAGCCGCTATACTGATGCTCTACCTGTGTCAGTCATTTGCATGGTTTCATCAGTACAGGTTACAGTATAAAACTCACCACTCTCACCATAAAGCTCTCCTTGTGTTGCACCCCCATACATATCCTCCATCATCTCTGTCTACCCCCGGACCGGTCTCTCTGTCTGCTATGATCTAAGATCTACACACCTTCACTCATCCAAAACTCCCATGCCGTCTCCAAGATTTTTGCACGTATTGCACCAGTTTCCTGGCATATTATTCTTAACAGGTTACCCCATAGTGATCAGGCACATCACAACTCTCACAGTTTTAAGTGCGGCTTGAAAAACTCATCTTCTTAGAATGCGGACCAAGATCCCTAATTGTTATCCTCCAATTCTGTCCCACCATTCGTCATTCCTGCACTTTGGCACCCACAGGATTACCCTGTTATATGATGTATGGTTGGGATGGCAGGATCTTCCCACCATTTTTTTTTTTTTTTAAAATGTATAGTACCCCCATGTTTATGTTAACTGGCTGGTTCCATTGTAACAAGCACTGGTCACCCTTTGTTTCAACCATACACCCTAAATAGATTGTATGCTCTTGCCGTGCAGGGTTCCTACTACCTCGTGTCCTCATTTGTAAGTAGCTTTTTTTATAAGGGTTATGTATGGTTGTCTGTGTTATTCCTCTATATTGTTAAGTGTTGGGAATATGTTGGCGCTATTATAAATAAGTGATTATTTATTATTTGGGGCCACCAGTGCAGTGATTCTTGGGGCATACAGTGGATGTGTTTCTTGTGGGGCCACCAGTGGAGGCTGATTCTTGGGCCCACCAGTGGAGTTGAGTTTGGGCCCAGCGGGGAGTTATTCTTGGGGCCACCCAGTGCAAAATATTTCTTGGGGTTCACCAGTGGAGTTTGATTCTTGGGGCCCTCAGTGTAGTTGTTTATTGGGGGCCACACAGTGTAAGCTGTTTCTAGGAGCTTCAGTAGGATTTGATTCTTTGCGCATAGTGAAGTTGATTTTGGGAGCGTACAGTGGAGATGATTTCTTGGGGACCGGAAACTGTTGGAGTTGATTCTTGGGGTTCATCCAGTGGAGATGTTACTTGGGCCTCCAGTGGTGTTTGATTATTGGAGATCCACCAGTGGAGTTGATTCTTGGGTCCACCAGTGGATTTGATTCTTGAGGCTTACCGGTGGAGTTGATTCTCATGACTCAGCAGAGTTGGTTATTGGAGCCCACCAGTGCAGTTGATTCTTGGCCCCCACCAGTGGAGTTTATTCTTAAGACCCACCAGTTGAGTTAACTCTTGGGACCCACCAGTGGAGTTTATCCTTAGGACCCACCAGTGGAGTTAATTCTTGGGGCCACTAGTGGAGTTGATTCTTGGAACCCACCAGTGGAGCTGATTCTTGGGGCCCACCAGTGGATTTGATTCTTGGTTGCCACACAGTGGGTTCATCGTGGTGCCATAGTAGAGTTGTTCTTGGGGCCACCAGTGGAGTTGATTCTTGGGGCTCACCAGCAGAATTGATTCTAGGGGCCCACCAGTGGAGTTGATTCTTGGGGCTTACCGGTGGAGTTGATTCTTATGACTGTTTATGAGTTGGTTATTTGAGCCCACCAGTGGAGTTTATTCTTAGGACCCACCAGTGGAGTTAATTCTTGGGACCCACCATTGGAGTTGATTCTTGGGGCCACCAGTGTAGATGATTCTTGGGGCCACCAGCGGAGTTTATTCTTAGAACTCACCAGTTTAGTTGATTCTTGGAATCCACCAGTGAAGTTGATTCTTTGAGCCCACCAGTGGATTTGATCCTTGGGGGCTATCCTACATGACTGTACATACTTCTAGCTTTCTGCCTCTTTTTATCTGCCTTTCTCATTGAAAAGCAGCCCCAGGCCTGCTAGTCTCAGTGGTCCACCTTGCTCAGGTGTCCATCGAGGCTTCGTCCATGCTCCCTTGTGAGCCAGTTCAAATCTGGTTCCAAATATATCAATGGAGCTGAGCTGCAATACCAATCATAACCTGTGTATGCAAGAGAACAGCCATGTTTTTAAAATTCTGTACAACCCTTTAAATTTGGCCAAATAACCTCATAACTATCAATGTAATATGACAATGGAACATATGACTTTTTTAAAAAACCAGAGCAGCCCAAGATTTTGTTGTTTCACTTTATTAGACCAAACTCAAGGTCTGCAGTTCAATTACATTAAGTGGCTTGATAGAGCATTGATGGGTAAGGTCCATGCACAGAAGGACCAACACTCACAACTTACCCCCAAGGATGTAACTACTGCTTGGCGGAGGTGGTGGCTCCAGCAAAGGGAATGGGCACCATCTTGGATTTGGAGTTCTGAGGCGCACCTCCACATGTCTCTGCTTAGCAACAGGTGGTGGCACGGGTCTGACAGTCCTACCCAGGTCAACTAGCCCTACTTCAAGGTAGGAAGCTTGGCGTTAAATTGGTAGGATGGCAACTCAAACTTAAAGGACATCTTGGGTTTTTATAACCAACAACACTCACAACTTACCCCCGAGGATTTAACTACTGCTTTGCGGAGGTGGTGGCTCCAGCAAAGGGAATGGGCACCTTCTTGGATTTGGAGTTCTGATGCGCACCTCCACATGTCTCTGCTTAGCAACTTACAGATGGTGGCACAGGTCTGACAGTCCTACCCAGGTCATCTAGTCCTACTTCAAGGTAGGAAGCTTGGTGTTAAATTGGTAGGTTGGCAACTCAACCTTAAAGGACATCTTGGGTTTTTCTAACCATGACCCTTTGAGAGCGACCATAATAATAAGGTGTTCCTTGGTGAAAATTAACAGGACTCCTCTGTCTTTGAACACTGTGCCCTAAGCAGTGGCTCTTGAGCCAAATACAGTTCTTGGGTCCCTGCACATGGCTCCCCAGCTGTTGGATGCTCCAAAAAATAACCGGTCAGTAGGTTTTATGTCCCTAAACTGCTGATACTTTGTTTCATTGTTGCTATTTAGCTTTCTTAAAGTGTCTTTATAAGTAAATGAGTAGATTTATTGTGTCAAAGAAGCTTTATGTAAATTACCTCGTAGGAGTCATGGAGGCGGAGCCACGAAGAAGAAGAGTCATAGTGGCCAGGCTTCATTGACATCACGGAGTAGGGGATTTGTCATCTTCTTCTGATGGGCTGGTGCCTTCTGGTGCAAGTAGAGGGTTTGGGATTACAAAAAGATGATGATGGTTGATATATGGGACACAGTTGTATTATACGCTTGCAATAGGCATCTTCTCACCTAGAAACCTTGGACACAGACGAAATCCTGGATGAAAAAAACCACGAGGTTTGCACAACCTATAATCAGTGCTCCCTGATTGACATGACCCGGGACGAGGACTACTGTGCAGGACTTTGAAGGACACGTGAAATTTGCCAGACTCATAATAGATGTGTCATTTGTGATTGCATATCAATTGCATGAATATTTAAAATGCAGATTACACTCAAAATCAAGACAGAGGCAGATAATGACCCCACTCCCCTCCCAATATGTAAGAACACTGATTTGCTTCTTTCTGTCTATTGACGGCTGCAGCAGCAGAATATAAGATCTGTCTGTTGTGTAAGTAGAGTGGATGGTGAGAACACACAAGGCTTTTAGATGTGGGATTTTCACCTGAAAATTCAATTTGTAAGGGTTAACATACACTAGGTTTAGGGGGATGCTCCCACCAGGCTGAGTCTGCCCTACACAGGCAGTTTCAGGCTCCCGCTTCTTGTTCAGGCTGTGGGCAGTTCTTCAGATTCAAGCTGCCACTTCCTGTTCAGGTGATTGGTGGTTCTACAGCTTCAGGCTCCCGCTTCCTGTTCAGGTTGTGGGTGGTTCTACAGCTTCAGGTTCCCACTTCTTATTCAGGCTGTGGGAGGTTCTACAGCTTCAGGCTCCCACTTCCTGTTCAGGTTGTGGGTGGTTCTACAGCTTCAGGCTCCTGCTTCCTGTTCAGGTTGTGGGTGGTTCTACAGCTTCAGGCTCCTGCTTCCTGTTCAAGTTGTGGGAGGTTCTACAGCTCCAGGCTCCTACTTCCTTTTCAGGCTATGGACGGTTCTACAGCTTTCAGGCTCCTTCTTCCTGTTCAGGCTGTGGGCGGTTCTATAGCTTCAGGCTCCTGCTTCCTGTTCAGGCTGTGGGTGGTTCTAAAGCTTCAGGTTCCCACTTCCTGTTCAGGCTATGGACAGATATTTAGATTCAAGCTGCCACTTCCTATTCAGGTGGTCGGTGGTTCTACAGTGTCAGGATCCTGTTTCCTGTTCAGGTTCTGGGTGGTTCTACAGCTTCAGGTTCCCACTTCTTGTTCAGGCTGTGGGCAGTTCTTCAGATTCAAGCTGCCACTTCCTGTTCAGGTGATTGGTGGTTCTACAGCTTCAGGCTCCCGCTTCCTGTTCAGGTTGTGGGTGGTTCTACAGCTTCAGGTTCCCACTTCCTATTCAGGTTGTGGGTGGTTCTACAGCTACAGGCTCCCACTTCCTGTTCAGGCTGTGGGCGATTTTAAAGCTTCAGACTCCCACTTCCTGTTCAGGTTGTGGGAGGTTCTACAGCTTCAGGTTCCCACTTCTTGTTCAGGCTGTGGGCAGTTCTTCAGACTCAAGCTGCCACTTCCTGTTCAGGTGGTTGATGGTTCTACAGCTTCAGGATCCCGCTTCCTGTTCTGGTTGTGGGTGGTTCTACAGCTTTAGGCTCCCGCTTCCTGTTCAGGTTTTGGGTGGTTCTACAGCTTCAGGCTCCTGCTTCCTGTTCACGTCGTTGGCGGATCTACAGCTTCAGGCTCCCACTTCCTGTTCAGGCTGAAAGTGGTTCTACAGCTTCAGACTCCCACTTCTTGTTCAGGTTGTGGGTGGTTCTACAGCTTCAGGCTCCCGCTTCCTGTTCTGGTTGTGGGTGGTTCTACAGCTTCAGGCTCCCGCTTCCTGTTCAGGTTGTGGGCTGTTCTTCAGATTCAGTTCCCAGTTCTTGTTTCGGTTATGGGTGGTTCTACAGGTTCAGGACTCCACTTCCTGTTCAGGCTATGGGTGATTCTACAGCTATAGGCTCCCACATATATGGACTTTTTTTCCTAGCTGAGCCTATTAGAAAGACATTGGTGATAAAGAAGTTTTAAAAACAGGGCCAAAGGTTACAGAGCTCTAAAGGGTTAAAGTTTCTCAGAAAAAAAAACATAAACAAGCTCCTGTGCCGCTGATAACATATGGCAGGGAGTGACGTCACCATACTGGCCACTGATAGAGAAGAGAGAGGTGGTTCGTAACCCAGGGAAGCTTGTACACACAAGCAGGAGATAAGAACTGCTCTCACTCTGAAAGGAAGCAAAATTAGAACAGCGATGTATTTGGTAATAGTCTTTATTTTACTTTGCTACATGTTTGAAGCTGATAAATGTGGTGAGACTCCTCTATGGCAGTTCCCAGTACAGGGAAGTGCTGTATTCTCCATTCTCTTCTATGGGAGTTCCCAGTACAGAGGAGCGCTGTGTTCTCCATTCTTTTCTATGGGAGTTCCCAGTACAGGGGAGCGCTGTGTTCTCCATTCTGTTCTATGGGAGTTCCCAGTACAGGGGAGCGTTGTGTTCTCCATTCTTTTCTATGGGAGTTCACAGTACAGGGGAGCGCTGTGTTCTCCATTCTTTTCTATGGGAGTTCCCAGTACAGGGGAGCGTTGTGTTCTCCATTCTTTTCTATGGGAGTTCCCAGTACAGGGGAGCGCTGTTTTCTCTCCTTTCTCTTCTATGGGAGTTCCCAGTACAGGAGAGCGCTGGGTTCTCCATTCTGTTCAATGGCAGTTCGCAGTACAGGGGAGCGCTGTGTTCTCCATTCTGTTCTATGGGAGTTCCCGGTAAAGGGGAGTGCTGCGTACTCCATTCTGTTCTATGGGAGTTCCCAGTACAGGGGAGCGCTGTGTTCTCCATTCTTTTCTATGGGAGTTCCCAGTACAGGGGAGCGCTGTGTTCTCCATTCTTTTCTATGGGAGTTCCCAGTACAGGGGAGCGTTGGGTTCTCCATTCTTTTCTATGGGAGTTCCCAGTACAGGGGAGCGCTGTTTTCTCTCCTTTCTCTTCTATGGGAGTTCCCAGTACAGGAGAGCGCTCGGTTCTCCATTCTGTTCTATGGCAGTTCGCAGTACAGAGGAGAACTGTGTTCTCCATTCTATTCTATGGGAATTCCCAGTACAGGGGAGCGCTGTGTTCTCCATTCTGTTCTATGGGAGTTCCCAGTACAGGGAAGCGCTATGTTCTCCATTCTGTTCTATGGGGGTTCCCGGTTCAGGGGAGTGCTGTTCTCCAGTCTGTTCTATGGGAGTTCTCAGTACAGGGGAGCCCTGTGTTCTCCATTCTGTTCTATGGGCGTTCCCAGTTTAGGGGAGCGCTGTGTTCTCTCCATTATATTCAATGGGAGTTCCCAGTATAGGGGAGCGCTATATTCTCCATTCTCCTCTATGGGAGTTCCCAGTACAGGTGAGCGCTGTCTTCTCCATTCTTTTCTATGTGAGTTCCCAGTACAGGGGAGCGCTGTGTTCTCTCCATTCTGTTCTATGGGAGTTCCCAGTACAGGTGAGCGCTGTGTTCTCCATTCTTTTCTATGGGAGTTCCCAGTACAGGGGAGCGCTGTGTTCTCCATTCTATTCTATGGGAGTTCCCAGTACAGGGGAGCGCTGTGTTCTCCATTCTATTCTATGGGAGTTCCCAGTACAGGGGAGCACTGTGTTCTCTCCTTTCTCTTCTATGGGAGTTCCCAGTTCAGGAGAGCGCTGTGTTCTCCATTTTGTTCTATGGGAGTTCCCAGTACAAAGGAGCACTGTGTTCTCCATTCTGTTCTATGGAAGTTCCCAGTACAGGGGAGTGCTGTGTTCTCCATTCTGTTCTATGGAAGTTCCCAGTACAGGGGAGCGCTGTGTTCTCTCCAATCTCCTCTAAGGGAGTTCCGAGTACAGTGGAGCTCTGTGTTCTCCACTCTGCTCTATGGGAGTTCCCGGGACAGGGGATCGCTGTGTTCTCCATTCTGTTCTATGGGAGTTCCCAGTACAGGGGAGCCCTGTGTTCTCTCCATTCTCCTCTACGGGAGTTCCTAGCACAGGGGAGCACTGTGTTCTCTCTATTCTGTTCTATGGGAGTCCCCAGTACAGGGGAGCACTGTGTTCTCTCTATTCTGTTCTATGGGAGTCCCCAGTACAGAGGAGTGCTGTGTTCTCCTTTCTCTTCTAGGGGAGTTCCCAGTACAGGGGAGCGCTATGTTCTCCATTCTGTTCTATGGGAGTTCCATAGAACAGAATGGAAAGTTGTTCGCCAGTGTGACCGGCTCTCCATTCTAAGCTGAGACTTTTGGGTGCCTGTTACCAAAGTCGGTGTGGGGCCCGGAGGTAGGTCTGCCCTTTAACTTTTTTCTTTATCAGTATATCTATATATCCAGTGTATATATGCAATACTACATTTTGGTGTAGAAAAGGGATCAACAAACTGTAATAAAACCATCCTTGCATGTGAAGCGAAAGACATGGGATCGTGAGAGCTATCTTGGTCAACCACATGGTCAGGAGTCAGCGTCCAGTTCTCCAAAACCAGTTGATAAGATATGTAATGGTTTTCCTTAGGACAGGGGTACAGTTGAAGAACCCAGCACAGATCAGTGGCTGCCGAGTGCTCATATTCCATTCCCTTTTTTTCCTTATTTTTTATTTTTTTTTGGGGGGGGGCAAATATTGACGGCACAATTACTTCATTGTACTCCAGGAGCCACACCCAGTGTTGATAGTTGAGTATGTGACATCATTGGCACTTTTTTCAAGGAGCCCATTATTAGGGTCCCAGTATGTGTAGTACTATCCATTTCATGGGCTATTACTATTTCAATACCAGGGCACCCATAAAATGTCATAGGTACCAGATTATTGAACTTCCATAGTAGAGACACGAGTAGAAGTCCAATGCAGTTGGAACCTTTCACCAGTATCCATTCTATTTCTCCCTCCTTTTCTGATGATTCTTTTGGAGCCTTTGTTCTTGAATTAATTCTTACAGCAAAAATCACAGAAAAATGGAACGTTACTTCCACTGACACGCGGCCATGCTTACAGCTCAATGGCTGGACAATGAACTACTCCCAGTACGAGGCTATATAAGCCCCGGAGCTACCTGGGAGAAATTTAACAGGTGCAGATACTAATGAACAATTTCTCAAACATCCATCCACTAGGGAAACAACTGTCTAGTAAAAAAAAACTGCACCATGTGTAAGAACCAGTTCACACCAGTATGCAGAAAAGCTGCAATATCATACAGGGGAGACTGCACAAATGCAAAAATACTGCTAACCAACCACTCACACACCTACTGTGTATGAAGTGGGCTTGCTAGTATTACAATCACACATACTGTCAGTAAGGTTTATATAGGGGCCAGTTATACGGCTACGTGTGGTTCACCATGCCAGCTTGCAGCCAATTAAGATAATGGCACTAATGTTTGATTGAGCAGGTTGCCCAGAATACTCAATGTGAAAATATGGAGAATGGAAATAATTAATACTTAACGTTTAATGAGTAGATACAACGTTAAAATAAATGGACCAACCATTGGTCCAAAGACGCCATGACAGCTTAAAGAACATACAAAGCCATAAGACCATGCAAAACACAAGTATCCTTAGTAATGGTATCCTTGTGCCAAATATATGCAGTGATGCAAGAAAATACAGGGGACAGCTGACCCTATAACACCCTACAACATCAAAGCCTGAAAAAAGCCTATAGTCAAGCCTCGGGGAGCCCGCCCCAAACAGGTCAACCCTAACTGGAACCTTTCCCTACAAAATATGAGCCCTGTTACACCCTAAAAAGATAAATAGACTGGTCCCAACTAGTGTTGATCGAACTGTTCTAGAAAAGTTAAGTTCTAGTAGAACTTCTTGAATTTTTAGAACTTGAACTGAACTGAACATTTTACTGTTCTTTCGAGTAAAGTTCTAGTTCTAGTTGGACACGCTATTTTCAGTTTTATTTTCAGCGGCTTTCTGCACTTTTGGCGCCATCCAATCACCTTTCTGCACTTTTGGCGCCATCCAATCACCTTTCTGCACTTTTGGCACCATCCAATCACCTTTCTGCACTTTTGGCAGCCATCCAATCACCTTTCTGCACTTTTGGCGCCATCCAATCACCTTTCTGCACTTTTGTCACCATCCAATCACCCTTCATACTTTTGGCGCCATCCAATCACCTTTCTGCACTTTTGGTGTCCACCCAATCACCTTTCTGCACTTTTGCTCCACCCAATCACTTTCTGCACTTTTGTCGGCCATCCAATCACCTTCTGCACATTTGGCTCCCTCCAATCACCTTTCTGCACTTTTAGTACCATCCAATCACCTTTTTGCACTTTTGGCGGCCTTCCAATCCCCTTTCTGCACTTTTGGCGCCATCCAATCACCTTTCTGCACTTTTGGCTCCATCCAATCACCTTTCTGCACTTTTGGCACCTTCCAATCACCTTTCTGCACTTTTGGCACCATCCAATCACCTTTCTGCACTTTTGCCGTCCATCCAATCACCTTTCTGCACTTTTGGCAGCCATCCAATCCCCTTTCTGCACTTTTAGCCCCATCCAATCACCTTTCTGCACTTTGGCGGCCATCCAATCCCTTTCTGCACTTTTGGCGCCATCCAATCACCTTTCTGCACTTTTGCCGCCATCCAATCACCTTTCTGCACTTTTGGCGGTCATCCAATCAGTGCAGAGCACAAAGAAGAGTCAGAAAACTTCATCGCTGAGGTGTAGGGCTCTCATTGAACTCTCCTGTATCTCGTATGTTTTGGCTGTCATGTCTTACTGCTGCATTATTATGATGCGCACTTTTTGATGGATATTTTTTGCAATAAATATTTTATATATTTTTTATTACAACATATTCTGTGGTGCTGGAGCCTACTTTGTTCTCACATTTACTTTGCCGTGGCTTGAGCGGACATCCGTGCACGATTGCATATGGATGGAGCTGGCAGTATTTCTCCTGTGTTCGTATATATATATTTCACTGTATTGCCTTGTGAACGCCATTTCCAGCTCACTCTCTGCACTGTACAGACTGCTCTTAGTTAGATTTTCCTCTCCATAGACAGCAATAGTTCGGGAGTTTGGTATTGCTGGCTGCATCTTTCCCACACCCAGAAGCTGTTATTTGGTGACATTTGCATAACGCCTAACTCTCATATACATGGATATATATTATACAGAGTGCTTGGATTTGCTAAATCATACTCAGTGCCGTTTTTGCCGTTTTGGGGGTTCAGTAATTGTATAACACACCGTTTCCAAATCTTCGATGTGTTAAAGGGGCTTTTGGGCCCCCTCAGGATGCAGGGCCCCGGAGCAGCTGCTACCACTGCACCTCCTTAAGCTGCGCCCCTGCTTGCAAGCTATCCTCATCTTTTCAGTTCGCCATTGAAAGGTATGAAGTATTTTAGCCTCTCAGTTTTTTTCTGTGACTCTTGGAGCCAAATTGTCTTCACTAAGTTGTTCCACGTCTCCAGGTTACTGTTATGGATGGTAATTCCAGCTTCTCCTCACCTGTATAGGTATAAACATTAACCAGAACATCTTCTCCCATTGACTTTTATGGGGTTCAAGTTTGAGTTCTAGTTCAAATTTGAACTGGAAAACCCAAATCCAAAAATGTGAGGTTTTTTAAAGAACTAGAACTTTTTATGTTGTCATCTTTGTCCCCAAAAATTTCCCCCAAAAATCCCCATTGGGGACCCCGTAAGTAGGGGGGCAAAACAATTTTGTGATAGGGGAAGTGTATAATAGAGTAAAAAAAGTAAAAGGGCCCGGGAAAATTTTGAAAAAGGGGAATTTAAAGGGCCCTTGTCCCTTTAAAACCCTAGGGAACAAAAAATTTTAATTTGATTGTTTCCTACTATAATTTGTTCCTAAAAGAAAAACAAAAATTCAGGTGCTATATTGCAGATAAATTTGGTTTTTAAACCCGTTTTTTTGATATGATCCCCGCAATTTTGGTCCCAGTCCCCAAAAAGGTTTGGGTTTGGGAAACGCCTTTTGGCCGCGCCCCAAATTGGGTTTTCTGGTCAGTAACGCTTGGCAGGGGGTGATTTTCTAGGATTAAATGGGCAATTTGTTAAAGGGTTATTTAGGGGCCCCGTTTTGCGGTTTGTGTGGGGCACCTTTTGGGGTAACAACCCAATTTTATGAACCCCCCTTTCTTTTTGATTGAAACAGGTGCCCCAAAAAACCCCAAATACCCCACAAAAAACAACCCCTGCTCCCCAGTATCACCAAAGGGAAAAAAATACAGGGTTTTAAAAAATTTTAAATTTGAGTTCAGTATTAGCTTATATTTTTCCCAAAAAAGCCAAAACTCGCAACCCCCTCAAAAAGGGCCCCCATTGCGGGGGACCCCACATAGCCTTATTCTGCTGTGAGCTGGTACTTATTCAACGTGCAGTTTTTTTTTTTTTTACTAAGCAGCTGTCCCCATACTTGAAAGGGTGGGGAGCCCCTTGTCCTCGGAGTGCACCTGTTAAATTTCTCCCAGGTAGCACTGGGGCTTATAATGGCCTCTTGCTGGGAATAGTTCATTGTCCAGCCATTGAGCTGTCGGGGGTGTTAGTACTGACTGCAGCCAGGTGGGTTTATTTAGTATACCCGGTTTTTATCTTCAGTGTTATCCATGGGGAAAGAATTGGGTGTTGTTTTTTCCGCAGTCCTTTCATTTTGCGGCTTCGGTACAGTTAAAAACCCCCACATGGAAAGTTAAATTGTCCATAAAAAATTTTGGTTTTGTTTATTTTTTTTATTTTCGGTTTTTTATTTTATTTTTTTTGGATGTAGATGAAAAATTTTTTTAGGTTTATTTTTTGGCCAATAAAAAAAAAGGAAATGAGTGACCTTTAAAAAAATCACAGTGAAGAGTTTCCGAGGAAGGTCCAATAAACCTGGGACCCGGGGGCTAAAAGGACAAGGCTTGTAATAATATTCATGATAGTGCGCTCCCTCCTCGGGTTAGGGCTGCTGGACCAGGGTGCATTAAAATTTTGGGGATATATGATAAAAGTCATTTCTTGGATCTTTATATTTTCGGGGTCCTTTACATCGAGGAAAAACCTTCTTTGTGGCCTTTTAACGAAATGTATTACGTTTTTATGGGAGCAGCCATCTTTCTGGAACTGGTTCCCTGAGCTTCAAGCAACAGATTCGAAGCTTCATTAGACTTGAGAATAGTAGAAGAAACTTAAAGGGGTTGTCTCGCTATGAAGAATAGCTTTCAAAAATTTGGGAAAACTAAATGAAAACGTTTAAATATTTGCTTTGTTCGTTTTTTTTTTGTTAAGGGTACAAAAGATTTTACCCTTCGAGGGGGTTTTGGTTTCCAAGTGACGACTGTGTACTTCTCCCCCCCTGGTTTGTTTATTGATAGCGGGAGTGAGGTCACCCCCCCCAGGCGTTGAGAGCTTTTTTGTTATTGTCTTTCAGACAAAAAAAAGTAATTATGTGTTTACTTAATCAGAAGCTTTCTGTCCCGGTAGAAAGGAAAATTTTTGCTAATTGATATAAACAGAGAAGTTTGAAAAACCGGGCCCCTAGTAATTACGACAGCTTGACCCGGAAGGAAGAGCAAAGAAACCTTTTTTCATTCATGTCTTTTGAAATTTTGAGAGGACAACCCTTTTAAAAGGGATTCTATCGCCAATTTTTTGTTTACTTATTTAAACCAGACCCTGATCCAAATTCTTTTCTTCTTTGCTGTTTCTATTTTTTTGATTGTAGATTTCTCAAATTTGGTACTGTATTAATTGGGGGAAAGCTTTGGGCTTGCACTTCTTTAACAGCATTTAGGAGATGCTTTCAGCAGCTTCTGCAATAGGAGCCTTAAGACGACTCAGTCCCATTGACTTTTTATAGGAGAGTGGTTGTAGGCATGCTCTGTGACCTGGAAAGAAGTCATTGTGCAGGGAGGGTGAGAGGGAGCTGTAACATTCTATTGTGACTGTGGATCTGTGTTAATTTATACACATTGGGGTCACCTTTCAGTGTAATCCTTGCCTGTGCTGATCATGAGGCAGACTGAGATGGAAGTGATTTACAGTAAAGGAGGTTGCAGTTGTTAGTAGGAAATGGAGGATCCTGTGTATCTTTTTTATTGGTCGTTACCTGTCAGTGTATTAGTACCTGTGAGATGAGGTGACTGTGGGGAAGTTATCTCTACGGAACAGGAGGTGTCGGGCTATTGTGAATGGGGGATCCGGTGTTATTATATATAGGTGTAGTGATAATGCTAATAATCCTTATATGACACTTACCTCCCGAAGGCTCTGGTTTTGGTGTCGTAAGTCTTTTTCCGTCTTGTGTCTCAAAAAAATAGAAAACAAAAATGGACGTGTACAGAAATCAGCCCCACACCAGGGAGGTGGACTCAGAAGAATAGGTTACCCAGAAGACAAACCCTCATTGAGTGGCCGCCCTAGGATCCCAACCTCGAAACTCATCCGAGGTACCTTTACCAGGTCACGTCACAATATGTGCCTACTCACTTCCTCCTCCGAGAGGGGTTTCTGAGCCGGCGACACTAAACACCGTTTGCGCACAAGGTGTGATACCTTAACCCTTCTGCGCTTAACTATGATTAATGTGCACGGGTCCCTGTCACCCGGGGTATTTGATATGCTCCTAGGCCCATCACATAGGAGAGGCTCGCCATACCTGCCTGTTTGGCCAACCTTTGGGAGCACCAACCCTTTGTGAACCCTCTATAGCAGGAAATGCTCCATGCTTCTAATGCATTGTGCACCCCTCACGGGACAACCATATACACTGGGACTGCTGATCTTCTCATTTACCACTTACTTATAGCTTTCCATGGAAGCAACGAGGCCACATCCAAAACTTTAAAGGGATCCTTGTCTGAATTCTATTAAACGTAACCCTGCCTCAGATCCCGGCCTGGGCAATCCTTGAGGGCCATTGGTCATCGGAAAGTGGGTCGACAACACTCTTCATCCAGAACGTTTTCAATGGTAAGAGTTCTGTCTCCACCTCTTCTGACCCCATCGGCGGATGATTCCTTCAGAGTCGGGCACATAAGCGGGGAATATCTGCTGTAGGTCCTGCAAAAAAGATCTTGCACTTGACCCCCCAATCTTCCTGGAAGAAGGCTGAAACATTCACGACTGGGAGACCACCCACAGAGGAGGGCCTGCAGTCCACATGCACGCTACATTGATCTTAATAAGGTGTTTGTTAGGGAACACCTTGGGGTTTATCTATTCCTACACCACCAGTTCTCCTCGTGTGGTAGGTTCACCTCTCTCCTGATAGGTTCATTCTGTTCCCCTCAACATTCTGGAAGAAAGACTGTTAAAACCGGCGGCCAGAGAATACTCGGACAAAAGCACCGCTGCTCAGATAGATGAATTAATGGGAGCAGGAAAGATTTGATCAGGCCATAATCTCTCTTTAAGGGTTAATGACCACCCTTCAATGGTTCACCTTTGATCGGCATTGTTTTGCCTGTCCTCCCAATTTTTTCGAATAGTTACCCTGACCGAAATTCGAATTGCCTAAAAAAATCTTACTGTTTCCTGGGCACAGGGAGGGTGTCCGGAAGATTAAAGGTAGGGTCTCCATCTCCCAACCAGAGTACCCTTGCAAGTATATCCCCGTTGATCCTGCGAACAGGGGTAAGCTTCCGAATAGTCCTCTACCTCTGAAATCACCCATCTACGCCTCTCTTTAGAGAGACAAGACGAGTGGACATCATCGGCATAGGTTTTACATCATGGCAGGTGCTAATGCCCAGCGAGGCATCCTCACCCCACCAATGGTCCACATCTAGCCTCCTTAAGAAGGGATCGAACTGCGAACGACGTTAGCGAGAGGACTCAAAGGACAGCCTGACGCACACAGACTCCACCTGAAAGTTTCGCCCGAACCAAAAACGTTCACCAATTGAAAGTCTCACCCCTTTATACACAGATCTTTAAACCATTTAGCAAACCTGCCCGGGCAGGCTAGTTTCAGAAGAGTGGACCAGAGGTACTCTGAGATCAACCCGTCAAAAGCTTTGCCTGATTCCATGTACGCGTGCCCGCTTACCCGCTCCCCGGCCTCCCGGACACAAATGCTGCGCAAACGGCGCTTGCGGGAACCGGGAACGGAGCAAGTGCTGAGCCGATGATAGGAGTTGTGAGGCAGATTTTATCAGCTCTTTGGAAAAGCACTTTTGCCTGAATCTTCCTGTCTCACATTGAGGCAGCAATGGGACGCCAATTCTCAATGTGGGGGACGGAATCTTTACCCATTGACAGGATGATCAGGGCTGACCTCCTCTTGAGTTTGGCAGTAGCCCAGGAGAGACTCATTTAATACCTCAGTCAAGAGGGGAATCTAGGGTTTGTGTCCTTAAAGGTCTTGTAAAATTCCGATGTTAGGCCATCGGGTCCCGCAGTCTTCTTGAGGGCTAAGCTCTCAATCGCCCCCCTTCACTTCCTCTTCTCTGATCTCTCCTGTCAAAACATCAGAGGGGGGGTCATTCCTGGTTCAGGAATGGCCTCAGCCAGGAAAGCGAGCATTTGTCCCGATCTCGTTTCCCTTCCTACCAAGAGATGTGTGTAGATGGGACCTATCGATCTCCAGGTCTTGTTCTGGACCGTTTCAAAGATCCTTTTACTGTCTTTTTGGCGTCTTCACCATCTTACAAAATATGCACATCATGCGTTTTTATAGGGATCCGGGCTGTGAGCGGTTATATTTAACAAAATCCCTCTAAATAACCGAGATGTGTTACCTATCATACTGACATTTCTGAGTAAGGAATTCACCCTGGAGATCTCCTCGGCGGCTACAATCCAGTCGAGGCCCACTGCTCGATTTTCCGACTCAGACTCTGATACTGGCGGTACCTGTTCAGACTCCAAAGGCTTCGAGGTCTGGCGGCAAGAACTTCGCCAGCTCTCTGTTTGAATATTTCCCACCACTCTGATTGGCTTACATTCTTAGGCCCTAAGTAATGGTACCTGACTCATGAAAGGAAGTCTCGACGGATTGTCTAATTTCCGTTTCTTCCGAGGATTGACGAATTCAAGCCCAATAACCTCTTCACCATGCGAGGGTCCTCTGAAACATTCAAGAAAACAAAAATCATACAGTGAATCGGAGAAATCTACCTCAAACCACCGACAAAGGCGTCGATGACAGATTCCTCCTTTTAATAAAATCATATCTATTCTAGACCTACCATAAATTCACTATAGTATGTGAAACACCGTGGGCTGGATTGTGCCTTATGTGGACATCCACCAGGCGAGCCTCACTAAATATTCTATTCAGCACGACACCTTCGTAGGCCCCCACCTCCGGAACACTCACTATCTGAGGACCTTCGAGTCGGCTATGAAAAGTCCCTCGTAAGATGACTTGCATGTTCGTTAAAGGAAAGGCTTAACTTCATAAAGAGACTTTTCCTATCCATTGGGTTTGTGGACATAGATTAATTTGGTCTTTGTTCTATCGTCCCTTCTTGACGACAGCTAAGATCAGGACACTCCATGTGAGCTCGATCACCGTCTGCATTAAACTCGGCGGTAAAATGTACCGCCACACCGGCATATGGCTCGGCTACGCAAGAGGACCAATAGGAGGGACCAGCCCTCATTCCTCTTCTAGCCTTTCCTTTTGGCGAAAGTCTGTCAGCTGGTCTTCTTGCAAGAACAAAAATGTCAGCTTTCAACGGGCTGAGAAATCAAAAGCCGCAATCTTGCCATATCTGACTTTTTTCGCTGGCAACATTAATTACTGGCCAGCGTCAGCCAGCTGGGTTCGGTGCCGACAATCATTGTAGATCGGGCTCGACAGCCTTTTTTCATTATCTCTCTCCCATCCTCCCCATCTGAGGTCGGGGGATTCACCTTTTCAGGACTCACCCAACATATCCATATTACAGTGTTCGACCCCCGCCCCCCACTGTGTCACTGATTTCCTTCCAACACTCAGGTTGCCTGACTTTCTTACCCTGGGTCTTTAAATACCCTTTGGGGTTCTCAGGGGCAATACCAGCGCTCCCTGAAGTCTCTCTGCCGGCCTTTTGTATTCGTACTCCTCTTCCTCATCACCCGATGAGGCTGAGGGGCTACTGAGGACAGTCCGTACCTATTGGCGACCTCAATCAGAGGGGGGGGTTCCGTTGCATTCCTTGGGCCTGGATTCTGCTTTGGGTTAGGGGAGTGGAGTTGATCCCACTCTAGTGTGAGAGTGAGTGCCACTCTCTCTCTCCTTCTCCCCTTCGAGGCACTCCGTTTCGTGAGCAGCGCTCTCCATTTCCTCTCACCACATCGCTCCTTCTTCGCTCCCTGAGTGATAGGAGGCTGCAGGGAGGGCGGCTCTTCCTCATAGTCCTACATCTCCTGTCTTTCCTCTATGTCACTTTGGCCCAAGAGTCTCAACTACATTGGAGGTCTGGTTAGGGTTCAAGGACAGAGACCCGGGAATGGGCCGGGAAGCCCCCTCCTCTCCTTTTGACGTGCCTCCATGCGCCCTGGTCCTGTTTGTCCCCGTCCCATCCCCTCTGTCATACCATTTCTATTTCTCTCAATCATCTTTCATCCTCTGATTCTTTTTCTTCTCCCATCATCTCCCTAAATCTCTCTCGTTCGATAGTTTTTCTTTGACTACTCCACTATGTATTATATCAGAGTTCTCCTCATTTTCAGTTTCCTAATTCTGTCCCGTTTTATTTTCTCAGTTCTTTTGTGAGGTTCTTTTTTTTTTGTTTTTTTTTCTTTCTAGATGTGCATTTTTTATTCTAAATTTTACATCATCTATTTTTCTTTGAAATAACAAGATGTCATCATTAACTGTTCTTTTTCCCTTTAAAAAAAACCAATTCTAGCCCCCGGGCAATGCGGGAAGTCATTTCCCTTCATTTCCCCCATTTTAAAATTGGGTCAATGCTCCTTCCCATCTCGGGGGTTTCAGGTTTACCGCCTTTAAGTTTGTATTTGGGGCCCGGGACCCCCCTTTAACTTTATTTAATTTTTCTTTGGCGGGGTTTTTCCGGGCATGTCGGTTGTTCTGCTGCGGCTCACCCTTCTTGCCGCTGTCGGCCCCTGCTGCAGGAGGGAGACTCAGCACTGCTCAATCCCTTATCTCCACCCCGGCCCTTTTAATAACCTGGCTTGCTTATTGAGAAGTTTTCCTCTTAAACCAGGGGGGCGATCTCCAAAAACCCCACCCCAAATCCTCGCGGTCGTCCCTGCCGTGGCGCCTGGGGTTTGCTGCCTTTGTTGGTGCGCCACGGGATCCTTTGCTGGACCCCCACCCATATCTTCTACTGGCCCCTTAAGGGCGGGGAAAGGGGGCTGTTGATGGGTATTGATGCTGGCGGTTCCCCAAACAGGTGCTGCTTGGCTCACACATGCTTTCCTTTGAAATTCCCCGTAGCATATTGAGAAAGGGGACCCCCTTTGCTTTGTGCCCCTCCCCATCCTCAACTGCCCCCTTTCTCTGGCCTGTGCTCTCCCACCTTTCTGACGGGCCCCCTCACTGGGGTTTCTGTGCTCTCCACCCTCCATTACTGCCTCTTATCACCTCTCAGGGGATTTTTGCATAAGCTGCTGCTTCACTAACAGCTGGGGAAGTGCTCGCCCAACTCTTGACCTAAACACATGTCTCCACCTCTGCTTCTTCAGGGGGGTGCCACCTTCTTGCCTTGCTGGGGGTGTTTGCAGAGTAAACATCACTCCTTTGTTCCCCCCACGTCAGCCCACTCTCCTTCTGGCTGAAATCAGATTCTGGGCTCCCGATTCATCAGGGACCGGCGCTTGAAATGCCTCTAGGCAAAAGCAGAGAGGGAGATGGGGGAAACCCCAACGGGGGCTGCTCAAATGCTGTGCTCTCACGCGGGCTCCCCCCCCTCCCTCCAAAAAGCAAGTGTGAAATGTGCTGTAGGGGGGGGACACACACCTTGCAGAACAGAGGGGTCAGTCTATTGTGATTGTTATCCTGTTTATCTAACCCAAAAGGGTGTTCCTTTAAAGTAACCTATTTTTTATGATAATAGAGCCCCACTGAAAATCTTTCTCTACAGAACAGGAAGTGAATAACTATTATTAGTCTTAGTGGCCAAATGATAGACTGCAGGACTTAAGATTTTTTTTTTTTTAAAATATTGAAAGTCATATGGAAAATAAAAAAAAATAACCCAAAATTCTTAAAAATGTGTTTAGCATACAACGGTTAAAAAATAATTCATTTTTGATACATTTTCCCTTTTTAAACCCCCTTTTAACGACCACCTGCGATTTTTGGGGGGCCCTGCAGGATGGGGGTTTTTGCGGCCGGGGGTGGGGAATTTGTCCCGGTGTTTTAACCTTTTTGATGCTAAATTTGTGACTTCGCGCAATAAAAGGGGCTTTCTCCTGCTTTGCGGTGATCGGGACCCCGGGGGAAACGGCTGCACAATCCCCTGGGGCCCAGATAGCCCAAGAAATGGCTGTGTAAGAATCAGGAAGTTTTTGTGCTAACCTGATCTCCCCCTGTCAAACGCCGCAGATTATAATGATAGATTTTAGATGATAATGTTAAGATTAAAAAAGTAAGAGCTATATAATATGCAACACATTTTAAGTGGGAAAAAAATTTTAACATAGTTATCCCTTCATGGGATTTAAAAAAAGTAAAAAAACATAAAGTGTAGAAAAAATAAGTAAAATTAAAATAAATATTTAATAAAAAATAATTTTTGCCTACATTACACCACACCAACACACACACACCACACACACACCACACAAAAAACACACATATTAGGGATCCCCTGACTTTTTAAAAAGTATCTAATGAGTTATTAAGTGTAGATGTGAAAAGGGGGAAAAAAAAAATGTAAAAAAAAAAAAAAAAATGTAAAAAAAAAACTGTGAAAAATTTTAAGTGAACGTAAAAATTCCCCCAAAAAATTCAACTTGTCCAATAATGGGCTCAAAAAACGCGTCATTTAAAATAAAAAAGGGACGACCTTGAATGCAAGGAGACAAAAAAAAAAAAAAATGTGCTGGTCTTTAATACTTTTTGGCGTTGGCTTAAGGGGTTAAAAAGGGGTTTTCTCATACAAAGATTGGCTTTCAACAAGTAAGAACAGTAAAAAGAAAACTTTTTCCAAATTATTCTTTTTTTATTTTTGTTTTGAGGGATAAAAGGAAATTTTATTGCTCTGAGTGCACACAGGTTTTCTTGGTTACCGTCCCGCTCTCTCTGCTTCAAAAAGGACAGAGTTTGTTATCTCTAACCAAACAAAGGAAATAACACTTTTTTTTACTTAGCTCTGAAGCTCCTGCTCTAAAATTTTAAAACTCCTGCTCTCAGCTGTGCAATTAAAGAGCTGTGAATCGAGTGATCTGCTAATCACTGCTATAGAACAACACACAACCTGACCAGGAAGAAACAGAAAGCATGAATCTAAAACTATTCTGTGAAACAGAATGGTGAGACAACCCCTTTTAGTCAGAAAATTATTTATTGACTTAAGATGGTGTTGAGGGCATGCTCTGTATCATATGCAGGGAGGGCATACTTGCCAACCTTTCAAAGAGAGTATTTATCCCCTACCCTCAAGAATACCCCAAACCTGCCAAGGAATGGCCATGACCCACCAAAAATGCCTCCAAATCAAGCAATTTCAGACAGAATTTGTATAAACCCTGGCTGTCTTGTGGCTCTGGGAGACTCAACTAAAGAATCAGGAGAGTTGTTAAGCATGACGGAGAGGGAGAAGGTTGGATGTTGTCATCACCTATAACGTTATATGGAGAATGTTGTGGGCATGCTCTGTGAGCAATACAGAGATCATTGTGCAGTTAGAAGGAGGAGGAAGACTTTGTCCATCACCTGTTGGCTTGTATGGGAAAGTTTTGTGGGCATGTTCTATGATCGGTGCAGAGCTCGGGGTGCAGGGAAGAAAGAGAGATGAGCTGTGATTATCACTCATTGAATTCTATTGAAGAGTGTTTGGGGCATGTTCTATATAGTGGTCATTAGTCAGTTACAGGGTCTGGGAATTTGTGACTATTACCTATTGAATTCTATAGGAGAGTTTGGTGGGCACATTCTGCTGCAGTGCACAGATCATTGTGGGGGGATGAGGAGGTGAAGAGCTGTGCCCATTACTTGTTGACTTTTAATAGTACAGTGTTGTGGGCATGCTCTGTGTCATTAGTACAGGGGCCTTACCTGCCATACCATACCATTTGAAGAGCCCGATTGGTTTGGAGGTTTTTTTACCTTTTGTGCCTCGATGGCATCAAAAGCAATTCCACAATACATTATCTTTAGCCAAAACTTTTCTACAGGCATCAGCAGCAAATGCAGGGTCAACAAAATTATAAAAAAAATTTGGATAATTCCCTATGAATTCCCTTATATGGCAAGAAATTCTAAATGATCCACTTATAATATTAATATAATATAACAGCCATTGTCTCTCATCAACCAAACATGTCAGCAGTTTGGTGCATTACTTTGCCCACATATCAGACCGAGATTTATAACACTTAATTAGTCGAACATCTCATGGACACATGGTGGGCGTTCTCGCTTGCTCTCGTTATAAACTGTCTATGTCTCTGTAATTATTTCCAGACTCTTTGTGCTCCAGGATAATGCGATTAAAGATTTACCTTCCAGTAAGAATCATTCTCAATCAAAGTTGGTCTTTTATTGTCTTTTAGAGCAACGTGCGTTTGATTGATACGGACGCCACAAAATTGTCTGGTCCCAGAAGAGACTATGGCCCATATTGATTAAACACGAAAAAACTACAACTGATGGTATAACCATGGAGCTCTATAAGACTTAACTTTTAATAATATATCAATAAAAGATACACAAATTAATATATCCACCTACAAAAACCCTAAAAACTAAACCCTCACACTATAAACTACCTGTCACAAAAGTGGCATCATCGCCCCTATAAGGGCGTTCCCACACCGGAACCTTAAACTATCTGGACCTAATGTAACCCTATAATAAATACATAAAGTGCCTAATATACAAATATAAAGACAACAACAAAGAATTCCCTGACAGAAATTTAGATATCACTATCCAGAAGCATAGCCGGGGGTCGCGTAGCTAGTTAGTTAGTTTCCGATAACGAACGAGACTCCCCCTTGCTAACTAGATGCGCGACCCCCGGCTATGCATCTGGATAGTGATTTTCTAAATTTCTGTCAGGGAATTCTTTGTTGTTGTCTTTATATTTGTTTATTAGGCACTTATGTACTTTTTTGTAGGTTAAAATTTGGCCCAGAGGTTTAAAGGGTTGTCTCGCTACAAAAATAGCTTTCAAATTGAAAGGGAACACAAAATAAAGAAATTTTCCAAATATATGCTTTCTTCTCTGTTTTCCCATGTTTTCCCTAAGGAGATACAGGTGAATTTATGACCTCCCTGGCTATTTCATTCCCTCATAACAGACCTGTAAAAAATTCTCCCCCTGCTGTTTGTTCTATGAGATAGCATGAGTGAGTCATCACACGGGTCATGGCAGTGTCCCTGCTGCTGAGCAGAAAAAAAGCTTGAATTTATGTAAAATAAACAGAACTGAAAATTAGGGCTTTTGTTTGGGGATCAGATAAGAAGTCCTGTTAGTAGTTTGAGAGCTAATCTGATCTAATTAGCAACTGAAAGAAACAGCAAAAGGGCTGTACAAGCACTAGCTGTATGCAAATTAGTCAATCTGAACCAGGAAGTGACAGAGTATTTCATTCATGCATCCTTTGAAACTCTGTAGGGAGACAACTCCTTTAAGGTTCCGGTGTGGGAACGCCCTTATTGAGGCGATTATCCCACTCTTGTGACAGGTAGTTTACAGTGTGAGGGTTTAGTTTTTTAAATGGTTTTTGTAGGTGGATATATCCTTTTGTGTATCTTTTATTGATATATTATTAAAAGTTAAGTCTTATCGTGCTCCATGGGTATACCATCAGTTGTAGTTTTTCGTGTTTGATTAATCTGTGTAACCAGGTCCAAATATTATCATATGGGTATGCCTTTTTCCCCATTTATCTTTCTAAGGCTTTTGTGGTTTTTTTCGATATTGATTAAGTATACCTCCAAATTAAAACTACTTTCCATAGACCAATTGTACAAGGAAAAAAAAAAAAAAACATTATATTAAGTCTTCTTAGCCTTTTTCCGCCATCACCTTTTTGTTCACTTGGTCATAAAACACTTAGACAATTCATTCTTCAGAGACAGGAAACCATCCTTTTGAGCTCAAGTTACAGTTGCCCATTAAAGTCTATGGAGAGGAGAGGGGGAGGAAGTGGAAGCAGGAGCAAGGAGAACATTCGAAATATGTCAGGAGCAGTGTAGCTGTGAGGTCAGCACAAAAATGAAATAAAGTACTATACAGCAACCATCTTTGTGTCTCCCTGTCTCTCCACCCACTCCCCTCTCCATAGATTTCTATGGGCAGTTGGAATCTGAACTCTTAGTAAAGCTGGATATTGTCTCCTCTGAAAAATGGTTTCTGATAGTGATTTATGACTTATGAGTGAACAGATGGGAGAAAAAGGGAATCTGATACCTGAAGAAGAAAGCATTTTTTTCTCCAATTAGATTTTAAAAAGGTTTATTTTTATATTTTAGCTTTGGTTTAATTTTTGCTTGTAATGTTGATTTATGGAATTTTGGAAATATACTTTAAGGCTGGCATTACAAACAAAAAACACAGAAACAAGGCCATACTCACAGCTCAAAGGCTTGACTGAAACTGAACCTAGTAAAGAGGCAACACTGGCCCCTGTGCTACTTGGGAAAGATAAACAGGTGCAGCTGATTGCTGAGCAGTAGCTCACATACCCCACCACTAGGGAAACAATTAGCTGCAAAATTTTAAAATTTAACCGTTCACACCAGCATGCAGAAAAGCCACAGTATAAAACATGGGAGATAAATGCAAAAATACCGATAAAGACAACCACTCACTCACACACCTTCAGTAAAATGATGGGGGTGGTTGCCCGGATTATAATTGCATATAAATAAGGCGATAAAAAAGGGTGCCATTAATGCAGATACGTGTGGTGCACCATGCTGGCTTACAGCCTCTTACGACGCTACTATTAGATTGGGCGGGCTGCCCAGCACTTTTTGGGTGTCCAACACAAAATACAGACACCCATGGCCTTATTTCTTTGTTTTTTGTGTAATTAATGTCCCATTTTTTCTGTGTTTTTTTTGGTAATTGTTAGTGTAGGGACTTGCAAGTAATATGTAGCCTTGACGGGGCTTGTGAGCTTGCATATAGTGGTCACTGTATTAACTAATACCTCATAGTTGATATTTTTCCAGTATGTACATTTTTTGCCCAAAAGTACTGGGGAGCAGGGGGTGGTCTTTATTTTGTGTTGGACACCCAAAAAGTGCTAGGCAGCCCGCCCAATCGAATAGTAGCGGCGTAAGAGGCTGTAAGCCAGCATGTTGCACCACACGTATCTGTATAAATGGCACCCTTTTGTATCGCCTTATCTATATGCAATTATAGTATCAGCAACCACCCCCCTCATATATTGAAGGCGTTTCAGTGGTTGTCTTATCGCTTTTTGTGCAATCTCCCCATGTATTATACTGTGGATTTTCTGCATGCTGTGTGAACAGGTATCTATTTAATGTGCAGTCTAATTGTTCCCCTAGTGGTGGGGTATGTGAGCTACTGCTCAGCAATTAGCTGCACCTGTTTATCTTTCCCAAGTAGCATAGGGGCCAGTGTTGCTTCTTTACTGGGTTCAGTCTTCAGTCCAGCCCTTGAGCTGTGAGTATGGCCTTGTTTCTGTGTTTTTTGATTAATTAATATCCCATTTTTTCAGCGTTTTTTCTTGCATTATAAACACTGAAAAATAAAAGAGAATACTTTGCACCAAAGTTTTTAAGGCATGTGTATCTCTTAATAGAATTGCTGCCTTTTGTAACTGCATGAAAGTGAAAATATGCTATTTTCTCCTGTTATAAACAGACATAAATTTAGGTCATTGCCGTATAGAGAGTTTCTTTGATTGGCGCCAATTTATAGTTTCTTGATGGTTATAGACTGGCACAGCATTGAATGTCACAGCATCGCCTTCCTTATAGTGGTGCTGAGTGGAACAGCAAGGTGCAAATAGATTTCAAATGAAACAAGAAATAAACTGCGTCACTCACCAATCTTCCTAAAATGTAGCTTTATTCCAAAGGATAGCAGGTGGGGAACTCACACACATGTACTGGCCTATGGTCATTTCGAGTCCACTGGTGCTTTCTCTAGTTGTTTCGCATTTAATAAATTTAGGTCCCAGACAACCCCTTTAAGACATTTCCCTTAAGTTGCAAGACAGAAAATTTAGCTTTTTTTTAACCCTTTTCCATCTTTTAACTTAAAGGGGTTGTCTCACTACATTGGTTCCTCTCACCACAGTCCTGGTTTCTTGGTTTCACTTTGAATTCAGGGGCGTGTTTACTGGCCTCCACTAGGCTGCAGTAGAAGCCAGGTCTGTAGCTATAGCAACCAGCGCTGGCAGCCTATCAGGAGAGATTGAACAGGTCTGTAGCTATAGCAACCAGTGCTTGTAGCCTATCAGGAGAGATCGAACAGGTCTGTAGCTATAGCAACCAGTGCTGGCAGCCTATCAGGAGAGATAAAACAGGTCTGTAACTATAGCAACCAGTGCTGGCAGCCTATCAGGAGTGATTGAACAGGTCTGTAGCTATAGCAACCAGTTCTGGCAGCCTATCAGGAAAAGATAGAACAGGCCCTGTAACTATAGCAAACCAATGCTGGCAGCCTATCAGGAGAGATTGAACAGGTCTGTACTATACCGCCCGGGGAGGACTGATGCAGCCCATAAAAAGAGGGGATATCTAGGAATAGGTAAGGCACTGAAATTTGGACACATATTGCAAAGTGACTTGTTTTTGCAAGATCTTTAACATAAAAAGCAGCAATCCTTTAATAAATTTGTCTTAAGGGGTTTAAATGGTGATCTGAAACACAATATATTCTCAAGGGGCTTCCCTGAGTCTCCAGTCATCTCCCTATGATTTTCTCTGTGCAATTTGTATATTTCCTGTGCAGTTTGCAGCCTCTTTTCTCTGCAGCAAAACAGCAGCATTTCCTGTTTGAAAGTTATTCTCCTTAACAAGCTCTAAGATCCTTTGCTGTGCTTTGTCTATCTGCCTCCTTCTCAACCTCAGTCTCACTGCTGCCCCCTGTGTCCTCACTTAAGTTGAAAGCTTTGATAGGTAAGACCAAAGGGGTATGACTTCAAAGACTACACTGACAAAGCCACACCTCGTTGGTCACCTGATCTCCTGGGCTGGACACAGAGCTTTTTCCTGTGTGTGGAGACACAGAAATTCTGAGCTTTCTGTCATCAAATCACTGATGTAGTATTGCAAGAAGCCACAGGAAAAGTATTAAAAGGGTCTTACAAAAGTGCTGGACTATGAGAGAGAGATTTAGAAAACCATTTATTTTCCAATGGACAGTCCCTTTAAACATGGAGATTACACCCACCTCTACATGTGATGTCTAACTTTTGTTGAACGTGGCATAAGAATTGAAACTTTGGCCCATGAAATGATTTCCAATACTATTTTATGCAGTTTATACCCCTGTCACAAACACATTGATGTATGTGGGTCTGTATAATGCTTTGCAGAAGATGAAGAATTACGGTGTAAGAACCAACCCAATGATGGAGGAGGTGTCCGGTTTATGTAAATACGGCTTAGCTACTGTATAAATGAAAAATTCTATAACTTTCTAATAAACTTTGGAGATAACTTATTAGGTCATAGACGGCAGTTCTCTGGCACACAAAAGTCACAAACCTATTTGTGCAAAAATGAGTGACTGTTCTGCATTTGTACACTGCTTTTGTCACTCGTGAATGTATTCAGGGCTTAGTAGGGGGGGGACAGTGACTTCCTAAAGTTTAATATATTTACTATAATTTATGCCAGAAAGCAGTGGAAATGCTAATGATGATTATGAAAGTCTACACCGCACATAAACAGTGTAGATCTCCATTAGTGGCCCATGGACAGCCACAGGTGTGACCTGTTATCACGCCGGTCTATGGAAAACTGTCACATAACTTTTTAATTTTTTACAGTTTCCTAGATATTTGTTTGCTTTCAGTGAATGAGAAAGGCAATGAAAGAGAGACATAAAGCAAGAAAGAGCATGAGAGCAATGTACAGTAGCTATAGAGTGGGCCCCAATAATGAATTCCTCTGGTGGGCCCTAAGATTCAGCTCCACTGGTGGCCCCAAGAATCAACACCACTGGTGGGCCCCAAGAATCAACTCCACTGGTGAGCCCCAAGAATCAACTCCACTGGTGAGCCCTAAGAATCAACTCTACTGGTGGCCCCAAGAATCATCTCCACTGGTGGGCCCCAAGAATCAACTCTACTTGTGGGCCACAAGAATCAACTCTTCTGGTGGGTCCCAAGAATCAACTTCACTGGTGGCTGCAAGAATCAATTACACTGCTGGGCCCCAAGAATCAACTCCATTGGTGGGACCCAAGAATCAACTCCAGTGGTAGCTTCCAAGAATCAACTCCTCTAGTGGGTCCCAAGAATCATCTCCACTGATGGGTCCCAAGAATCAGCTCCACTGGTGGGTCCCAAGATTAAACTCCACTGGTGGGCAGCAAGAATTATCTCCACTGGTGGCTCCCAAGAATCAACTCCAATGATGGCTCCAAAGAATCAACTTCTATGGTTGGCCCCAAGAATCATCTCTTGTGGTGGCCCCAAGAATCAGCTTCTCTGCTGGGCCCCAAGAAACCATTACACCGCTGGGCCCCAAGAATCATCTCCATTGGTGGGCCCCAAGAATAAACTCCACTGATGGCCCCAAAATCATCTCCACTGATGGGCCCCAAGAATCATCTCCACTGGTGGGCCCCAAGAATCATCTCCACTGGTGGGCCCCAAGAATCAGCTCCAATGGTGGCCCCAAGAAGCATATAGCTATAGGGACTGCAAATGCAGCAGTCACTAGTGGGAGCCAAAAAGATTCTAAAAGCCTCTATAACATATCAGACGACATCAGTATTACAAGTAGAACTTGTTAGGGCCCTTGTATAGATTTGCATTGGCGCCATGGGAGCTTAAAGTTACGCCTCTGGGGCTGCCCTTTCCCACAAAGCATTAATTATATATATAGCAATTAAATCTTTAGTCAGCCTCCCAGAATGTGTCGCAACCTTCAGCAAGGAGAAGGTTAAACCATAACACAAAGCTCTTTAAATTGTGCAAGGCAAGCAGTCATTGATTGCTCCTGAAATACCAAGCGCTACTGTTAACAGCCCGTCTATAGCAGGAGAATACTGTATGTATTAATTGAACACACATTTAATCAAACCCAGCATATGGGAGCAAGCTAAACAAAAGCTTAATGAAATAGATTGATTGGTTCTACTTCCAGATCCCACAAAGGGATGCAGGACTTTCTCTATCCGCTAAGTAATTGAAGATCAATACATTAGAGGCTTCTGCTCGCAGTGAATATCGTCTTCTGCAAATGACGGCTCCGAATTACTCCAAGAAGGGGGAAAAAACAATAAAAGAAAACTTTAGAAAACCCTCCCTGTCAGCAGGAGCATAACCAGGAATAATGAATGCTGTGCGCTGGCCCGAATTCCCGCTACCTCACCACTATCTATCTGCAAGCAGAGCAAGAGGAAAGAATTCAGTCGAAACAATATGGAAACATTGTTATTGTTTTTTTTTTTTTTTTGGAAACAAAAAAGTTTTGTAAAATAATACAATGTTGCGGGTTATTAACTTCCTGTGTTGCCAGATCGTTAATGTTTTGCAACAACATTGATACATATTGATACAATTTACATTAGCTCCACCTCCAGCCCTTGTGTTAACTCTTCAGCTGGCAGCCAGTAGTTGAGCTTCAGAACTGTATGGACCAACAGAAGGGGGACTACAGGGAACATGTGTTCTAGATAAAACCCATGGGGTCCATGGAGAAATGGGGCCTAGCACAGGTTGACTGCAACAGCGGTTGGTAAGAACCTTCTGCAGAGATACTATCTCTATACAATGTTAGCAAATAATGTGTGAGAGATCAGGTCAAGAATCATGGAAAGGTGAGGAAGGGAGATTTTGACTGTCCCAAAGGGGAGCAGTGGAAACCCTCTGGATGTTGTGGGCCCCTGGACACTGGGAATGGCAGGCTTCATTCCAGGGAGAAACAGAGGCAGAAAGCAAGAGGGAAAGTGCAAAAGTCATCTGCAGTGTGTGCAGTAGCCGAGGCTGGGCCCCAGGAATCAACTCCACTGGTGAGCCACAAGAGTCAACTCCATTGATTGGCCCTGGGGAGCAACTCCACTGGTGGCCCCAGGAATCAACTCCACTGGTGGATTCCAAGAAACAACTCCACTGGTGGGCTCCAGGAATCAACTCCACTGGTGGCCCCAGAAATCAACTCCACTGGTGGCCCCAGGAATCAACTCCACTCGTGAGCCACAAGAGTCAACTCCACTGATAGGCCCTGGGGATCAACTCCACTGGTGGCCATAAGAATCATCTCTACTGCTGGGCCCCAGGAATTATCTCCACTGGTGGATTCCAAGAATCAACTCCACTGGTGGGCCCCAAGAATCAACTCCAGTGGTGGACCCAACAATCAACTCCATTGGTGGCCCCAAGAATCAACTCCACTGGTGGGCCCCAAGAATCATCTCCACTGGTGGACCCAACAAACAACTCCACTGGTGGGTCCCAAGAATCATCTCCACTGGTGGACCCAACAATCAACTCCACTGGTGGGTCCCAAGAATAATTTCCACTGGTGGATTCCAAGAATGAACTGCACTGGTGGGTCCCAAGAATCATCTCCACTGGTGGGCACCAAGAATCATCTCAACTGGCGGACCCAACAATCATCTCCACTGGTGGGCAACAAGAATCAACTCCACTGGTGGCCCAAGAATCATCTCCACTGATGGGCCCCAGGAATTAACTCCACTGGTGGGCCACAAGAATCAGCTCCACTGGTGGCCCCAAGAATCAGCTCCACTGGTGGAAGTTTGTGTACACAAACAGGAGATAAGAACTGTTCTTACTCTGAAAGGAAGCAGAATCAGAACAGCAATGTATATGATAATAGTCTTAATTTACCTTTTCCTACATGTCTACAGCTAATTAATGTGGTGAGAATACCCCTTTAATGAAAAGTATGCAGGAGAAAGATGCAAAGATCTCTCAGTGTCCGTGTGCCTGAAAGAAAAATAGACACCACCTATGACCTAGAGTAAATTAATGCACTATTGGCATAATGGTTTCTGATGTAATTTTTAGCAAAGATGCCCTTTTATTGCTAAGCTCCGCCCATTTTTTAAATTTATTTTTAACCCCCCCCCCCTCCCCCCCTTTTTTTTTTGCAAGCAAAATTAGATATATGTAACATCGGGAGTTTTTTGTGGGGGCTATTTGCAAACTGGGGGCTATTTTTTATGTCATGTTGGTTTCCTGTGTATGGGGTCCAGGAGCAGACGGATGTCACTGCACCTCTGCTAACCCTACTGTGTATGTGGCCCCGGAGAAGACAGAAGTCACTGCACCTCTGCTAACCCTACTGTGTATGGGCCCTGGAGCAGACGGATGTCACTGCACCTCTGATAACTCTACTGTGTATGGGGCCCTGGAGCAGACGGATGTCACTGCACCTCTGCTAACCCTACTGTGTATGGGGCCTGGAGCAGACGGATGTCACTGCACCTCTGCTAACCCTACTGTGTATGGGGCCCCAGAGCAGACGGATGTCACTGCACCTCTGCTAACCCTACTATGTATGGGGCCCCAGAGCAGATGGATGTCACTGCACCTCTGCTAACCCAACTGTGTATGGGGCCCCGGAGCAGACGGATGTCACTGCACCTCTGCTAACCCAACTGTGTATGGGGCCCCAGAGCAGACGGATGTCACTGCACCTCTGCTAACCCTACTGTGTATGGGGCCCTGGAGCAGACGGATGTCACTGCACCTCTGCTAACCCTACTGTGTATGGGGCCCCAGAGCAGACGGATGTCACTGCACCTCTGCTAACCCTACTGTGTATGGGGCCTGGAGCAGACGGATGTCACTGCACCTCTGCTAACCCTACTGTGTATGGGCCCTGGAGCAGACGGATGTCACTGCACCTCTGCTAACCCTACTGTGTATGGAGCCCCAGAGCAGACGGATGTCACTGCACCTCTGCTAACCCTACTGTGTATGGGCCCTGGAGCAGACGGATGTTACTGCACCTCTGCTAACCCTACTCTGTATGGGACCCTGGAGCAGATGGTTGTCACTGCACCACTGCTAACTCTACTGTGTATGGGGCCTGGGAGCAGACAAATGTTACTGCACCTCTGCTAACCCTATTGTGTATGGGGCCCCGGAGCAGACGAATGTCACTGCATCTCTGCTAACCCTACTGTGTATGGGGCCCCGGAGCAGGGAGATGTCACTGCACCTCTGCTAACCCTACTGTGTATGGGGTCCCGGAGCAGGGGATGTCACTGCACCTCTGCTAACCCTACTGTGTATGGGGCCCTGGAGCAGATGGATGTCACTGCACCTCTGCTAACCCTACTGTGTATGGGCCCCGAAGCAGACGGATGTCACTGCACCTCTGCTATCCCTTTACGTGTTATGGGCCCCGGAGCAGACAGATGTCACTGCACCTCTGCTAACCCTACTGTGTATGGGGCCCGGGAGCAGACGGATGTCACTGCACCTCTGCTCTCCCTACTGTGTATGGGGTCCTGGAGCAGATAGATGTCACTGCACCTCTGCTAACCCTACTGTGTATGGGGCCCCGGAGCAGACGGATGTCACTGCACCTCTGCTAACCCTACTGTGTATGGGGCCCCGGAGCAGACGGATGTCACCGCACCTCTGCTAACCCTACTGTGTATGGGGCCCTGGAGCAGACGGATGTCACTGCACCTCTGCTAACCCTACTGTGTATGGGGCCCAGAGCAGACGGATGTCACTGCACCTCTGCTAACCCTACTGTGTATGGGGCCCCGGAGCAGATGGATGTCACTGCACCTCTGCTAACCCTACTGCGTATGGGGTCTGGAGCAGACGGATGTCACTGCACCTCTGCTATCCCTACTGCATATTGGGCCCCGGAGCAGACGGATGTCACTGCACCTCTGCTAACCCTACTGTGTATGGGGCCCCAGAGCAGACGGATGTCACTGCACCTCTGCTAACCCTACTGTGTATGGGGCCTGGAGCAGACGGATGTCACTGCACCTCTGCTAACCCTACTGTGTATGGGGCCCCAGAGCAGACGGATGTCACTGCACCTCTGCTAACCCTACTGTGTATGGGGCCCCGGAGCAGACGGATGTCACTGCACCTCTGCTAACCCTAGTAACCTATGGGCAAAAAAGTGAGTTTTAGATCTAAACAGTTCTCATACATGTGGCCTCATGTGTCAGTCTTCACTGCTGTTCTAGCATTCTATTCATGAACATAACTACGGTCCTTACCCAGATTGGCGGGCGCTAAAGATCCCGGAGGAAGGGCAGCCGGGTGTTATGCCGCAGTCTACAGGGGGATTAGTCTCTGGAGGTGCAGACTCACTTTTTGGAAGTCTTTGTAGACATTTTCATGTGTTCTTGGCCCGCTTCCATGGAGCATCGATCGTTTGCCTTACAGAGAGTTCAATACCCAGCAGCAGGCAATCCTCCCGGGTGCCCGCCCCGTCAGATGCCCGGCTGATGGATCCTGTCTGTTTACTTGATAACAAATGATGGCGGCGATAGACGAGGATTGTCTGCTCCAGTCTAAGCAGCGGCTAATTAATGGAAGGCGCCGCTCCTCGTACTCCGGCTTCTGCCGCACTCGCTGGAGCCCTAATGATTTGGACAGTTTTCCAGTGAAACTATTAACGCGCTAATGATCCCTTGGATTTGTTTGAATGCGGAGACGACGCTGTTGTGGGATCAGTGGAAAGTTTCGCTTGTTTTCAGCTTTAAACGAATGTGCTGTGAGACGCGTCCACGCTCCCCCTGAACTGGAAAGCGCCATTAAAATGATCATCAATAGCGCAGGGTTTAATTGCCTCCGGCGGGGGGCGAGCACAATGCTTCTCCTAAATTATGCAGATAGAACTTACAAGGGAGAAAGTTCTAATAATGCAGGAAAACTGTCAGGAGGGGAGAAGAAGAACTACAGACAGGAACGACGTGTCCCTGATGACCCACGAGGATAGCCCGCATAGGGCATGAGGATAGCCCGCATAGGGCATGAGGATAGCCCGCATAGGGCATGAGGATAGCCCGCATAGGTCATGAGGATAGCCCGCATAGGGCATGAGGATAGCTCTCATAGGGCATGAGGATAGCCCGCATAGGGCATGAGGATAGCTCACATTGAGCACGAGGATAGCCCGCATAGGGCATGAGGATAGCCCGCATAGGGCATGAGGATAGCCCGCATAGGGCTTGAGGATAGCCCTCATAGGGCATGAGGATAGCCCGCATAGGGCATGAGGATAGCCCTCATAGGGCATGAGGATAGCCCTCATAGGGCATGAGGATAGCCCGCATAGGGCATGAGGATAGCCCACATAGGGCATGAGGATAGCCCGCATAGGGCACCAATAAAGCCCACATATGGTATGAGGATAGCTCACATAGGGCACCAATATAGCCTGCATAGCGCATGAGGATAGCCGACATAGGGCACCAATATAGCCAACATAGGGCATGAGGATAGCTCACATAGGGCATGAGGATAGCTCACATAGGGCATGAGGATAGCTCACATAGGGCATGAGGATAGCTCACATAGGGCACCAATATAGCCCACATAGGGCATGAGGATAGCTCACATAGGGCATGAGGATAGCTCACATAGGGCATGAGGATAGCTCACATAGGGCACCAATATAGCACACATAGGGCTTTGAGGATAGCCCGCAAAAGGGCATGAGGAATTAGCTCCATAGGGCAAGAGGATAGCTCACATTGGGCATGAGGATATCTCACATAGGGCATGAGGATAGCCCACATAGGGCATGAGGATAGCCCACATAGGGCATGAGGATAGCTCACATAGGGCACCAATATAGCCCACATAGGGCATGAGGATAGCCCACATAGGGCATGAGGATAGCCCACATAGGGCATGAGGATAGCTCACATAGGGCATGAGGATAGCCCACATAGGGCATGAGGATAGCCCACATAGGGCATGAGGATAGCACACATAGGGCATGAGGATACTCACATAGGGACCAATATAGCCCACATAGGGCATGAGATAGCCCACATAGGGCATGGGGATAGCTCACATAGGGCACCAATAAGCCCACATGGGGCATGAGGATAGCCCACATAGACATGAGGAAGCCCACATAGGGCATGAGGATAGCTCACATAGGGCATGAGTATAGCTCACATAGGGCACGACTATAGCCCACATAGGGCATGAGGATAGCCCACATAGGGCATGAGGATAGCTCACATAGGGCATGAGGATAGCTCACATAGGGCATGAGGATAGCTCACATAATGAACGAGGATACCTCACATAATGAACGAGGATACCTCACATAATGAACGAGGATACCTCACATAATGCACGAGGATATCCCATACTGGGGGTGAAACAACAAGACAATAATTATAGATGGCAAATATGTCAGAAGATGGGCAGAAAAGACAACGCCTGGCTTGCTCCCGTCCACCAATCACAAGGAGATGAGGGTGATTGGGGATCGTGAAAGACAAAATAAATATGGGCTTGTATCTACTATGGAGTCTTGTGTATTGTGCGGAGACGGTTCTAGATCTTAGACCGGAGTATGTAGTACATAACATATAATATGTAATATATAGTAAACAGTATGTAGTATGTGGTATAGAGAAAGCTTGTTATCCAGTAGGTTGCATATTATTAACTGTGGTGTTTGCTTTTTGCATGTTGCTGAGTATTTACAGTTGTCTGGTGCAAGCCAGTATTGGACTGGAGTGCCTAGGGTTCACCAGTAGAGGTGATTATTAGGGTCCACCAGTGGAGTTGATTCTTGGGGCCCAACAGTGGAGGTGATTCTTGGGGCCCACCAGGGGAGTTGATTCTTGGGGCCCACCTGTGGAGCTTATTCTTGGGGCCCACCTGTGGAGCTTATTCTTGGAGCCACCAGTGGAGTTGATTCTTGGGGCCCACCAGTGGAGTTGATTCTTGGGGCCCACCAGTGGAGTTGATTCTTGGGGTCCACCAGTGGAGTAGATTCCTGGGGTCCACCAGTGGAGATGATTTTTGGGGTCCAACAGTGGAGTTGATTTTTGGGGTCCAACAGTGGAGTTGATTCTTGGGGCCCATCAGTGGAGTTGATTCTTGGGGCCACCAGTGGAGTTGATTCTTGGGGCCCACCGGTGGAGTTGATTCTTGGGGCCCACCGGTGGAGTTGATTCTTGGGGCCCACCTGTGGAGCTTATTCTTGGGGCCCACCTGTGGAGCTTATTCTTGGGGCCACCAGTGGAGATGATTCTTGGTCTCACCAGTGGAGTTGATTCTTGGGGCCCATCAGTGGAGTTGATTCTTGGGGACCATCAGTGGAGATGATTCTTGGGGCTACCAGTGGAGATGATTCTTGGGGCCTACCAATGAAGTTGATTATTGGGGCCACCAGTGGAAATGATTCTTGGAGTCACCAGTGGAGTTAATGTTTGGGGTCCACCAGTGGAAATGATTCTTGGGGCCCATCAGTGGAGTTTATTTCTTGGGTCCAGCACTGTGCTACGTATGCAATATCAGACTTAGTACATGGTATAATGCAAGCCCTTTATTATGGTGCATGCTATTAACCTTGGTGTCCGCTTATTAGTTTAGCGCTTAGTATCTCCTGTGGGGCCTAATATCTAGTAAGGTATCTGCCTTTTAGTCTGGTGCTTAGTGTCTAGTATGGTGCAAACTCTCTACTACTAAGTCTGACATCTAAAATATTGTATGTTTTTTGTACAGTGCTAAATATCTACTCTAGTGCACTCTATGGAGCATGGTGCTGCTGTTTAGTATGGGGTCTGATATCTTGTATAGTGACTTCTTGTTAGCACATAGTTGCCAACTTTTGAAATGGAAAAAGCAGGAGATTGTAGAGGGTGGCAAATATTTGCATGGACACGCCCATCTTGTCGGTGTGTCATGCCCCTTCAAAAAGCCACACCCACTCCACCTAACTGCATAACGGCTTTGGAAGAAAGCCAGGTAGTGCCTATATATGCCAGAGGTTGTATGCCCCCAACTTAACCAGGTAGTTTTTTGTGCCCCTCTTTACAGGCAGGTAGAGATGCCCCTTGTTCCCAGTAGATGCCCCCCTCTGTAGCCAGGTAGGTAGATGCCCCCTCTCCCCCCCCCCCTCTGTAGCCAGAGTTTAGTGCCCCTTGTAGCCACGGTAGAAGGTTAGAGACAAATTTGTAGCCAGGTAGTGCCCCCACCCCCCCCATTGTTAGCCAGGTAGTGCCCCCATTTGTAGCCAGAGGGGTAGACCCCACCATTGTACCCCATTGTAGGCGCAGAGGTAGTGCCCTCTCTGTTGCCAGGAAGACCCCCCCCCATGTAGCCAGGTAGAGCCCCCTATAACTAATAAAAATTAAATAATAAAAGCACTTTAACCTCCACCAGGCCTCCTGCAGCTCTGGACGATCTCCGGCCGAATGAATTGTATCTCAGCGTCGCAGGGGGAGTGGGAGTGGGTTGCGACGCGCGTCACTCCCCCTGCGACACTGATCTGTAGGTACGGCGCCGCACGGCGCTGTACTGACACAGGGGGAGCAGGGAAGGAGGGGAACAATCCCTTCCTGCCTCCTCCTGATGATGTGCAGCTGCGGCCGGTGTCACCCGCCTGTAGGAGCGGCCCGGCGGCGCCAGAGTAGCGCACAGCGCTACTCTTGCGCAGGGTCCCCCGCTGTGCTGGCGGGCAGGGGAGAAATGCCAACTCTGCCGGGGAGGGCGGGGGGGAACCCCATTAGCGGGACCCCTTCCCCCCACGCCAAATGCGGAGAGAGAAAGTGTTGGCATGTATTGTTATGGATGGTGCATATCAGAGGCAGAACTTGAAGCTTCTGGACCCTACAGCAAATACTGTAGTGAAATGGAGCCCTTCAGTTCCCACGTGCCATTGACAATGCTGTGGCAGAAGGGCTTATGGGGCCCCCTCAGACTGCAGGCCTGGTAGCAACTGCTACCTCTGCACCCACTACACCCCTGGTGCATGTTATCTAGGGAGTCTGATATTTAGAAAGTGTCTGCATTTCTTATCAGTATCTAGTGTGGTAGCTACTGTCCAGTATAGTGCATTTTGTTAAGCACAGCACCTGCTTTTATAGCACATTGCTTAGTATCTGGTATGGGACTTGGGATCTAGCATGGTGCCTGCTGTCTAGTATAGTGCACACTATGAAGCATGGTGCCCGCTGTCTAGTATAGTGCACACTATGAAGCATGGTGCCTGCTGTCTAGTATAGGCACACTTATGAAGCATTGGTGCCGCTGTCTAGTAAGTGCTCACACTATGAAAGCATGGTGCCTGAGTCTAGTATTGTTGCCACACTTGAAGCATGGTGCCTGCTCTCTAGTATAGTGCAACTATGAAGCATGGTGCTCCCCTGCTATTAGTATAGTGACACATATGAAAGGATGGTGCTGCTGTCTAGTATAGTGCACTCTATGAAGCATGGTGCCCGCTGTCTGTATTAGTGCACACTATGAAGCCATGGTGCCCGGCTGTTAGTATAGTGAACACTATGGAAGCATGGGTGCCTGTGTCTAGTATAGTGCCACCTCTATGAAGCATTGGTGCCGCTGTTAGGTATAGTGCACACCTATGAAGCATGGTGCTGCTAGTTCTAGTATAGTGCACACTATGAAGCATCGGTGCCGCTGTCTAGTATAGTGGCCACCACTATGATGCATGGTGCCGCGTGTCTAGTATAGTGCACACTGATGATGCATGGTGCCTGTGTTAGTATAGTGCACACTATGAAGCATGGTGCCTGCTATCTAGTATAGTGCACACTATGAAGCATGGTGCCCGCTATCTAGTATAGTGCACATATGAAGATGGTGCCGCCTGTCTAGTATAGTGCACACTATGAAGCATGGTGCCAGCTATCTAGTATAGTGCACACTATGAAGCATGGTTGCCTGCTACTCTTGTATAGTGCACACTGATGAGCATGGTGCCCGCTGTCTAGTATAGTGCACACTATGAGCATGGTGCCTGCTGTTTGTATAGTGCACACTTGAAGCATGGTGCCCGACTGTCTAGTATAGTGCACACTATGAAGCATGGTGCCTAGCTATCTTTGTTCGAGTGCACACTATGAAGCCATGGTGCATGCTGTCTGTGTATAGTGGTACACTATGAAGCATGGTGCCTGCTATCTAGTATTAGTGCACACTTTGAAAGCATGGTGCCTGCTATCTAGTATAGTGCTCACTATGATGCATTGGGGCCTGTATCTTGTATAGTGCACACTATGAAGCATGGATGCCCGCTCTGTTTAGTAATAGTGCACGCTATGAAGCATGGTGCTGCTATCTAGTATAGTGCACACTATTAAGCTTGGTGCCCCGCTGTCTAGATATAGTGCACACTATTGACTGCCATGGTCGACCTGCTGATTCTGAGTAATAGTGTCCACTATGAAGCATGGGCCTGTGCTATCTAGTATAGTGCACCACTATGAACCATTGGTGCCCGCTGTCTAGCTATAGTTGACACTTTGAAGCATGGTGCCTGTATTAGTATAGTTGCACCACTATGTGAAGCATGGTCCTGCTGCCACTGTCTAGCTATAGTGCACCTAAGCTATGAAGAGGTGCCTGCTATCTAGTATAGTGCACACTATGAAGCATGGTGCCTGCTATCTAGTATAGTGCACACTATGAAGCATGGTGCCTGCTGTCTAGTATAGTGTACACTATGAAGCATGGTGCCTGCTATCTAGTATAGTGCACACTATGAAGATGGTGCCCTGCTATCTAAGTATAGTGGCACAATTTGAAGCATGGTGCCTGCTATCTAGTATAGTGCACACTATGAAGCATGGTGCCTGCTGTCTAGTATAGTGCACACTATGAAGCATGGTGCCCGCTGTCTAGTATAGTGCACACTATGAAGCATGGTGCCTGCTGTCTAGTATAGTGCAACCACTTATGAAGCATGGTGCTTGTATTCTGTATAGTGCACACTATGATGAATGGTGCCTGCTATTAGTATAGTGCACACTATGAAGCATGGGCCTGCTATCTAGTATATGTGCACACTATGAAGCATGGTGCTTCTGTCTAGTATAGTGCACACTATGAAGTCATGGTGCCTGCTATTAGTATAGTGCTCACTATGAATCTGGTGCCTGCTATCTAGTATAGTGCACACTATGAAGCATGGTGCCTGCTATCTAGTATAGTGCACACTATGAAGCATGGTGCCTGCTATCTAGTATAGTGCACACTATGAAGCATGGTGCCTGCTATCTAGTATAGTGCACACTATGAAGCATGGTGCCCGCTGTCTAGTATAGTGCACACTATGAAGCATTGGTGCTGCTATCTAGTATAGTGCACACTATGAAGCATGGTGCCCGCTATCTAGTATAGTGCACACTATGAAGCATGGTGCCCGCTATCTAGTATAGTGCACCACTATTGATGATGGTGCCTGCTATCTTGTATTAGTGCACATAGAAGCATGGTGCCCGCGCTCTAGTATAGTGCACACTATGAAGCATGGTGCCTGCTGTCTAGTATAGTGCACACTATGAAGCATGGTGCCTGCTATCTAGTATAGTGCACACTATGAAGCATGGTGCCTGCTGTCTAGTATAGTGCACACTATGAAGCATGGTGCCTGCTATCTAGTATAGTGCACACTATGAAGCATGGTGCCCGCTGTCTAGTATAGTGCCACTATAAGCAATGGTGCCCGCTATCTAGTTTTGTGCACAATATGAAGCATGGGTGCCTGCTTTCTAGTATAGTGCACACTATTAAGATGGTGCCCTTAATTTGTATAGTGCAACTGAGCATGGTGCCGCTTCTATAATAGTGCACACTATGAAGCAGGGCCCGCTTCTTTTGTGCACACATGAAGCATGGTTCCTCTGTCT
>JAODAL010017507.1:0-77533 GCA_025379985.1 Phyllomedusa bahiana
CTACAAAGTGTACCCCCCTAAGGGCCAAAAGGGGGGAAGGGCAAAAAGGGGTAAGGGGGGATCCCTTATGGAGCTGGTAAATCACTGTATATATAAGGCTTTCCTGTTAATAGAGTGGGTTCCACCAACTTGATAATAGAAAAGGAGCTTATTCCTTCTTTCAGAAGTAAAGTTGTATATATGGGAGGTTAGAGATCAGTTTTTTAATATGGTGTACAAGTTTAAGATTTATATAATTAAAATTTAAGCTTTAGTGCTTTATAATTAGAACTGATAAGAGTTTAAGTTGCCCAGGCAAAAAGTAAATATATGAGTTGTCGCTGGCACGGCCGTGTCAGTGGCAGTTATTTGTCCCCATCTAACATGAAGCCGGGAGATAAGCACACGCGCAGTTATCAAGTGGGGCCCCTGCAGGATCACCAATCTCCTGGCGACAGATCCTGCTCCGTCTGTCACCGCTGCCCCCTCCTATCTTCCCTGAGCCCCGTACACCTCGTTTCTTCATATATTCATATTATATCGTAACCCAAAATCTGCTCCTCCCTTCACCTGCGCCTCTACCTCCTCCATTGTTTGTACAGGTGACTACAAGTCCCAGCAGGCTCCTTCTGGAACAGAAATGAAGGATATATCCACATCTGTATCCAATGAAACGCGCCGCACTGCCACATCCATGGTACGACGGGTACAGCGGTGCCCTGGTACATAGCGCAGCAAAACGTCACAATGTTCTGCTGGAGTTAGTTTAGCCCCTTATCAACAATTGACGTATGGGTTTCGCCCTATTATTGGTATGGAGGGGCTGTTAATGACACTGACCCCCGCCAATGACAGCCGTAATCGGAGACGGCTCCAGTTGTAATTTGTGCCTGTGATTAGATGGTACCGAAGCAGTGACGCCCTGCGGGATTGTGTGAGTTAGTGGAGCAGATGTGCAATACCAGACACGGCCTACAGACCAGGGAGGCGCTGGTGTGTAGGCTCACACAACCTCCCTGAGTGTATCGCTGGGCTCCAATCACTGCTGTTTTGCCACGAGTGGAAAACATGGCCGCCACTCACAGCATTACCTGGAGAGCTGTAGCACTTGCGAAGTCACTCTCCATTCTGTTCTCCCATAGAACAGAATGAGAAGCCATACGCAATCCTAGCGATTAAACCGTCAATGTCTGTAGTGAGACATCCCCCTTTAAGACGCCTCAATCACCACTTGAATGAAAAAATGAGGAACAGTGCTGTCTACCATTCTTTCCCCCTAAACGGCAACCAGATTACAGGGTGCCAAGCGTTTGCCATGGTAGACGGAAGCCTAGTGTAGGTGTCCTTAGCCGCCATTTTACTGCTCCTTCATAGCAGGAAGTAAGAGAACTGCCATTTTTGGTACACCTTTCTTGATTTTAAATATATAATTCAGAACGATGTGTAAGAGATTATGCCCCCTAGTGGTTTACAGGGCTGTGGAGTCTGAGTTTTGGAGTCTGAGTCGTGGAGTCGGTGCTTATTTTGCAGGAGTCGGAGTCGTCATAAAAGGAACCGACTCCCAAAATAAAATAAGTTGGTCCAGTTAGTTCGATGCATAGAGCAAGAGGAATTGGGTCCGGCCAGTGCTACTGCTCCCATATCTTCAGCCTCATCACATGAGGAGTGTAATTGATGACTGGAGCAGGCAAAGCGCTGCCCCCAGGGGAAAAGATTCAGCTCCCAGGGCAAACAGATTGCAGCAAAATTTTCCACCTGCTTTCAAAGAAGTAGAAAAGTTCAACCATTCATCAAAACTGACTGTGCGAGGCAATTCCTTAACCCTGACCACTTTTTAGAGATGTTCCCCTGTGGTCACCCCGTTTGCCCCCAAGTTAGTGTAAAAGAGGCCTTCTCCCAGCCTGAAATAATGAGATCAGATGTGAGGTCATGTATGCAGGACTGAGGAGGCGATACTAAATTTTTCAGAACAAACATTAGAGACTTCCCCAAATGTTCTTGCAGTGTTTTGCATATTTACAATTTTTTTGTGTTTCCCAAAGTCATATCCAATAAATATATTTTAACACTGACAAGCAAAAAGGGTAACAATTTTTTTGAAAATTGTGACATCCAGGCTCCATATCTCACCCATCCACTACAGCTTTGTACAATGAGGCTCCATCATTTTATATACAGTCATCTTACCGATCTTAAACAAAATGTGACTTGCAAGTAAATTTAGCATCTGCTTAGTTCTGCAGATTCTTTCCAGTAACTGCATTGTTACGTTTTTTCTCCTAAAAATCAAAATGTTTTAATTTTTATTATTTTGTTAGTATTTGGGGGGAATCCCACCTTTGGTTTCAATACTATTTAATCCTTCTGGCCTGGATCAGATTCAAGCAGGTCTTGACCAAAATCGATCCCAGGTCTCTTCTACACATTCCCAATGTTGGTGCAGACTGGACTTGGATACAAATAAACTTATTCTTCAACTCTACCCACAAGTTTTTCAAAAGACAAAACATTGTTACCCTTTTGCTTGTCAGTGTCTTTCTAACCTAAAAAACTTGATGATTGTATCATAAGGTGATAAACGGGCCTGATGGGACCATTTTACTACAGTAAAGTTATCACTTAAACATGCACCGTGTATAGGGAGTCAGGAGTGGGAGGTTTGGGAAATTGAGGAGTCGGGGCTTTGGCTTGCCGACTCCACAGCCCTGGTCACACAACTTCCCTGAGTGTGTCACTGGGCTCCAATACCTGCTGTTTAACCTTTTTTTTTGCCATGAGTGGAAAAAATGGCCGCCACTCGCAGCGTTGACTGGAAAGCTGTAGCACTTGCGTAGTCACTCTCCATTCTGTTCTCCCCTAGAACAGAATGGAGAGCCATGCACAATCCTAGCGATTATACCGTCAATGCCTGTAGAGAGACAACCCTTTTAAGACACCTCAATCACCACTTGAATGAAAGAATGAGGAACAGTGCTGTCTACCATTCTTTCCCCCTAAACGGCAACCAGATTGCAGGTGCCAAGCGTTTGCCATGATAGATGGGAGCATAATGCAGGCGTCCTTAGCCACCATTTTACTGCTCCTTCATAGGCAGGACGTAAGAGAGCTGCCATCTTGGTCCACCATTCTTGATTTTAAATATATAATTCAGAACCGTATGTAAGAGATTACACCCCCCTAGTGGTTAAGTACCCTAAGGGAGGCTTCATGCACAAGAAGGCAAAAAAAAATAAATTAAAAAAAAGAAATTCAAAACGCCCCCCCCTTTTGCCCTTCTACAAATAAAAATAATTTAAGTTACATAATTGTGTGTGGCGTTCCAATATATGAAAATATTACATTTTTTCCCGTACCTGAACAATTAGAAGAAAAAAATAAATCCAAATGACAAAATTGTTTGTTTTTTTTCATTTAGTACCCAAAAAACTTTGATTAAAAAGTATTAAGAAGTCACATCTATCCAAATTGTACCCATTTAAATTCTATAAAACAGGCTGCAAAAAAAAAAAAAACCCCCCCCTCGAACATTTGGGGGAAAAGAAAAAAAAAACGTTATTTGTTGCAGACAATGGAGCGTAGGGGTAATTTAATTAGATAATTTACTAAAAAATAAGAGAACACAAAACAAATGTTAAAATCTAAATTTTTTAAATTGTAAGTTTGCCCCCCAAAGGCCAAGGGGGCGCGAACCCAACTTAGTAAACGAACTTATTCTGCAAGCTTATAAGGCTCCTTTACACCCTGCAATTTGAAGTGGCCCTGGGGGCCTTTACAAGGCTCCCAGATCTAGGGGGAACCGTTGGCACCCTATGGCGGGGGGGAGGGGTCCCCCCAGTACTTTCTTAGCTACTGCACTTTTGAGCTCCTTTTTTTAAAACACCTTCCCGACTTGACAGTTAGGTCAAATTGGCCCGTTTTAAAAAAACCCCGTCCGCTTTCTGCTGCAAAACGCGAAGACTTTTTTTGCAGCATATTTCACTCCATTGAAATAAACAAAAGATCTTTTCAAGTAAACGGACAACGGGACAAAAAATTTTAGGCCCTTTTTCTTCGGGTACAATACCATTGGGGGAGGTCTGGGTCTCGCCCCCATCTGATTTTAAGGGCTGCACACTCGGTTGTACCTGGTACGCAGGTTTTGCACTGAAAGGTGGGGGTAAACCATGCACCACTATCGATGTATGGGGACTGTCCGGAAGGAGGGTGTAATACCGGTGGCCACTACAAATTAAAGGCGCTGGCCTGCATAGGGTGGGTTAATACCAGGTGTAGCCACTATCAGATGTATGGCGCTGTGCCTGCATAGGATGGGGTGTAATACCGGTTGCAGCCACTATCAGATGGATGGCGCTGTGCCTGCATAGGATGGGGTGTAATACCGGTTGCAGCCACTATCAGATGTATGGTGCAGTGCCTGGATAGGATGGGGTGTCATACCAGGTGTAGCCACTATCAGATGTATGGTGCTGTGCCTGGATAGGATGAGGTGTAATACCAGGTGTAGCCACTATCAGATGTATGGTGCAGTGCCTGGATAGGATGAGGTGTAATACCAGGTGTAGCCACTATCAGATGTATGGTGCAGTGCCTGGATAGGATGGAATGTAAGACCAGGTGTAGCCACTATCAGATGTATGGCGCTGTGCCTGGATAGGATGGAATGTAAGACCAAAGGGGTAAACCACTATCAGATGTATGGTGCAGTGCATGAATAGTATGGGTTGTCATACCAGGTGTAGCCACTATCAGATGTATGGCGCTGTGCCTGGATAGGATGAGGTGTAATGCCAGGGGCAGCCACTATCAGATGTATGGCGCTGTGCATGAATAGTATGGGATGTCATACCAGGTGTAGCCACTATCAGATGTATGGCGCTGTGCCTGGATAGGATGAGGTGTAATACCAGGTGTAGCCACTATCAGATGTATGGTGCAGTGCCTGGATAGGATGGGGTGTCATACCAGGTGTAGCCACTATCAGATGTATGGCGCTGTGCCTGCATAGGATGGGGTGTCATACCAGGTGAAGCCACTATCAGATGTATGGTGCTTTGCCTGCATAGGATGGGGTGTAATACCGGTTTCAGCCACTATCAGATGTATGGCACTGTGCTTGAATAGAATGGGATGCCATACCGGTTGCAGCCACTATTAGATGTATGGTGCTGTGTCTGGATAGCATGGGGTGTAATACAAGGTGCAGCCACTATCAGATGTATGCTGCTGTGCATGGATAGCATGGGTTGTAATACAATGTTCAGCCACAAGCAGATGTATGGAGATGTGCAGGGATAGGATGGGGTGTAATACAAGGTGCAGCCACTATCAGATGTATGGTGCTGTGTCTGGATAGGATGATAGTGTAATACTTGGTGCAGCCACTATCAGATGTATGGTGCTGTGTCTGGATAGGATGGGGTGTAATACAAGGTGCAGCCACTATCATGTGTGATGCTATGCCTGAGTAGGATGGGATGTCATACCAGTTGCAGCCACTATCAGATGTATGGTGCTGTGCCTGGATAGCATGGGGTGTAATACAAGGTGCAGCCGCTATCAGATATATGGCGCTGTGCTTGAATGGGATGCCATGCCGGTTGCAGCCACTATCGGATGTATGGTGCTGTGCCTGGATAGGATGGGGTGTAATGCCAGGTGCAGCCACTATCAGATGTATGGCGCTGTACCTGGATAGGATGGAATGTAATGCCAGGTGTAGCCACTATCAGATGTATGGCACTGTGCCTGGATAGGATGGGGTGTAATTCAAGGGGCAGCCACGATCAGATGTATGGCGCTGTGCATGGATAGTATGGGATGTAATACCATGTTTAGCCACCATCAGTTGTATGGCGCTGTGCCTGGATAGGATGGGATGTCATACCAGGTGTAGCCACCATCAGTTGTATGGCGCTGTGCCTGGATAGGATGTGGTGTAATACAAGGTGCAGCCACTATCTGATATATATAGCGCTGTGCCTGAATAGGATGGGATGCCATACCGGTTGCAGCCACTATCGGATGTATGGCGCTGTCTGGCTAGTATGGGATGTCATACCAGGTGCTGCCACTATCAGATGTGTGGTGCTCACCCGTACTGCGACTCCCACTAGTTAGCAGATCAGTGGCGGAGGCGGGCTCTCACCAGTCTGACGGTGATGGCTGTCATGGAAAACCCATCTAGGGCTCCAAGGCCTGTTCAACAGGTCATCTGCCAAATGCCTCCTCATCATTGGGGGTGATGTATCGTGTAAACCCGCACGTTCCATCAAGTGATCCCGGTCGATGATGTCCTGTTCGTCCTTCATATGATACAGTAGCTGTTCATAGGCCGCAGTGATCTGTTGCTGGATGTACCATATGTGACCACTCCGCCCTGTGATTGGCTGAGCACATGAACAATCAACTGTGACCTCATTGGCCGGGATCACCAGGACGCCCGCGGCGATGGAATGAGAAGTTTTGCTAGGTATATATTTTTTTTTCTGGTTTTAATTATCCACTAACGATCAACTAAAACTTTTGGAACACTAATCATTTGGCCTCCTTTGTGTGGCCAGTGTCAGCTTCAACCCCCTCCCTTTAATTACGAGGGATATTTGACCCCTTACCAAAATTAGACATATGGGTACGTCCTGTTGTCGGTAAGGTCCTATGTAGAGGGCTTACTAATTATATAACTGTCTAATTACAGCTGACACCTGCTGCCAACACCAGAGATAGGAGCCGGCTCCAATCCCTGCTGTTTAACCCTCTAGACACCACGGCAGAATCGACATGAGTGAGAAATGGTGCTGTGCACCATTCCTCTTTCCGATCGTTGCCAATCATTTACCATGGCAGTCGGAGGCCTAATGAAAGCTTCCATAGCCACCATGTTAAAGTTTCTATTACTTCCTGCCCCAGGCAGGAAGTACTAGATCCGCCATCTTGGTACACCCTTCTGCTTTATTTATGTAACATAGAAGGGTGTACAAGTGGTCAAGTGTTCTAGGGGGCTAAAACAAAAAAATGTTTTTAAAGTATATAAAAAAAAAACTTAAATGTTTCAATCTCCCCCCTCCCTAAATTACAAATATATATTTTTTTTTTTAAATTCACACATAATAGGTGTCGCCAAAATCTGGAAAAAGTCCGATCTAAAAAATATAACATCATTTTCCTGTAACGCGAAACCAATAAGAGAAAAAAAAATTCCAAACACCAAAATTGCGGGGGAGGTTGGGTTTTGTCATTTCACGACCTCTACAAATTGGAATTAAAAGTGATCAAAAAAGTCGCCTCTATCCCAATGGTATCAAAAAAAAGTACACGCAGCCGCAAAAAACAAGCCCTTAGCCCCAGAGGTGGAAGAGCTAAAAAAGTTATCGGTCGCAGTACCAATCATCAAAGTACTAAAACATAACGCAAACCCTACATACTTGGTATCAGCGGAATCGTATAAACCTGCAGAATACAGAGAACACCTTTTAGGCCTCGTTCACACGGCTTATTCTGCCGCGTATTGGCGCCGTACTGCGCGCCGGATTTGCGCTTCAGTACGGCGCCAATCCGCGGCAGCAATTACGGTTAATCCACTGCTCTCATTAGAACCAGTTGGAATCCTTCCGCTCCTCCACCCCTTTGCGAATCCGCCGCGGGGGAGAATGTGACATGCACATTTTTTCCCGGCGCGTACGCGCCGAAAACAATGCATTGTCTATGGGGCCGGGAGCGGCCCCCCCCCCCGGCCGCGCTCCGGCCCCCCCCCCGTCCCCGCCCTTATTCCCCCGGCGGATTTGTGCGCTCAATACGGGGCACAAATCCATCGGGAATAAGCCGTGTGAAACACGGCCTTATACTGGAGAGTGAACTCTGTAAAAAAAAAAAAAAAAAAAACTCCCGCAAACATGGCGCAAGTAGGTTTGTAATGGAAAAATAAGAGTTACAAAGAATAGCTTTCAAATTTAAAGGGAACACACAAAATAAAGACATTTCCAAATAATTGCTTTTTCATACTTTTGTAAGGGGCTACAAGTGAATTTATCACCCTCTCGGCTCTTGTACCCTCTAACCCCACCTGTGAACACCTCCCCCCTGCTGTTTGTTCTAATGTATAGCAAGATTGACAAATGGCACACAGGGTTCACAGTACTCAGGGCAGGGCAGCAGTAAAAAGCTTTAATTTATCTTTGAAGTAAACAACGCTAATTAGGGCTTTTGTTTGAGGGATCAGATAAAAACTCCTGCTAGCAGTTTCAGAGAAGCTTCTGAGCTAATCTGAACTAATTAGCAACTGAAAACACAGAGTTGAATACACCAGGGAGCTGTATGCTAATTACAGTCAGTCTGAACCAGGAAGTGACAGAGTATTTCATTCATGCCCTATGAAATTCATTCATTTCCTATGAAACTCTGTAGGGAGACAACTCCTTTAAGGCTCTTGGAAGGCAAGCAGGGAAAAAGAACCAAAAAATTATAACTGGCTGTTGGGAAGGGGTTAAAGAGGACCTGTGACCTCTCCTGATTTGTCTTTTGAAATAAATCTTTGTGTTCCCTGTGAAATAACAATTCTGGAGCCTCTTCTCTTATAACTCTGGGTTGTTCCTCTGTTTATTCCTCCTAGAAATGTATTACTGAAATCATCAGATGGGGGTTACCAGTTGGGAGGGGGGGTGTGACCCTTCTCAGTCGGACACGCCCCCTTGTAAAACTGGAATGGTAACACCCATCTGACAGATTCAGTCATACACCTCTAGGAGGAATAACAGAAGAACGGCACAACCCAGAGATATAAAAAACTGCAAAATTGTTATACACGGGGAAACACAAGGATGACTAAAGAAAAATTTTTAGAATCACAGACTTTCATGCCTGTTTTTGTAGAGCGTGTTGTGGGTGTACTCATTGACCCGGCATTGGGGCCTTGGAGCATGTTAGCTGCTCTGTCCCCCCACTTTCCTCCCGGGGTGTGATCCACAGTGGGACGGGTGCACGTCTTTTTTGGCAATAATGATGATCACATTTTTGACAAATGAAGGAATCTTCCTTTCCCGGGATTTACAGACAAAAAAAAACGTTTGGGAGCCGCGTCACCGTCTGAGTGTATTTTTATAAAAATAACTCAGAGTCGGGGGGAAAAGTTGGAAGGAACCACTTTTTCAACACCAAAAACCCAACTTAAGATGTCAACCCCAACTCCCCAAAACCCATTCCCCACAGGACCGGGGAAACGTACAAAGCTCTCCAATGTCCGTCTCCTCCTCCAACCAGCCCACAAATCTATCTTTCATCAAAGGGGGCTCCTATCTACATTTAAGAAGGGGATAGGAGGGGCCCAAAAAGGCAATATCAATCACCGTTGGACTGCCCCCCCGCCCCCCCAGAAGGCTTGCAGAGAAAGGGGGTAGGGCCACTTGAACTACAGGGGTCGCTCAGGATAAAATTTGCTGTCCCGGGCATTAAGAACACTCTCCATACAACCCCAGACACTGCTGACTGGGGCAAAAGTGATCGGGAAATCCCAAAAAAATAAGGAACAATTTAAAACCCATACGTGGTCATGCAGTAATTGGGGGCAGTAGCCCTCTCTCAGTACATGCAGAACTACATTCCTTACTGCCTTACTTTTATTAGGGGGGGGTACAGCTGATTGGGGGGTCATAGCACCTCTTTACAGTACAGGTGGTACTACATTTCCTGTAATTTTTACAGATTTGGAGTGCTCAATTTTGGGGGGTCTATAGCCCCTCTTCAAAACAGGTGTACTACATTCCTTTACTGCTCTTACAATTAGTGAGTCCCATGTATGAATGGTTGTCTAGTAGCACCCCCTACATACTGCTAAACTACATCCGCTTACAGGGGGAACCCCGCACCTATCGACAATTTATGACCTACCATCGTTTGCAATAATTTCTAATGGGAAAACCCCATCAAAACATTTTCCCACACATGGTTTTTAGTTTAAATCATCTCATCCCCCCCCCCTTTTTTTAAACGGGCAAAACCTTTTTTTTTTTTTGGTAATGTTCCATTTTTGTGCATATAATTTTTCTGTATGTCATTGCACAGTAAAAATTACACGTTTTCTGTATTCTGCAGGTACATACAATTCCACTGATTGCAATTTTTTTAATTTCCTTTGTTTTAGTGCTTGTAAACATATATTTTTTTTAAATTTTTGCACGCCATTTTTTTTGACAATAATTTTTTACATTTTTTTTGTAAGTAGGGGGTTTTTTTTTTTTTTTTTTTTTTTTTTTTTTTCAACTGCATTAGTTTTTATCTGCACATTTTACAACTTTTTTAAATTTTCCCCTTTTTTTTATGGGGCTGAAATGACCGAAAAAAAAGCAATTTTGGAGTTTTTTTCTTTTTCTTTTTCTTTTTAATATCTCTTACAAGATAAAAGTTAAATTTTGAGGGCTTTTTAAACACGGGGAGGGGAATTTCCCATTTTTTTTTATTTTTTTTTTTTAATTTCATTTTCACATCAAAAAAAGGGGTGGAACTTTTTTTAAAATTTTTTTTTTTTTTTTTTTTTTTAACCTTTTTTTTCCCCGCTTCTAGGTTAGTTCGCCATTCGGGGGCGCTATAGCTTGTACACTATTCTACAATAGTAATATATAGAATATACTAAAATTATAACTCTCCATTTATACCCCCGTCCCCAAGCAATGTGTAATAGCTAGTAAGAAGGGGAGCCATTCATTTGGCAAACCCGCACCATGACGTTGGGCGCATCCTACACTCTTGAGGGGGGGGGGAACTCATCAGGCAAAACCCTCCTGCGAGGGTTTTGTTTTTCGTATCACATAAGGGGGTTAAAAGCCAGGACGAGATTTCTATTGACCCGTTCAGCGCGGGGGCCGGCTAAACATCCTTTCCCGCTCTGTAAAGGACGAGCCAGCAGTGAACCTGCTCCATACCCGCTTACCTTCCTTATGACATAACTTCATATATGGGTAAGAGAGGGATGAAATTTAATCTTAATGGGGGGTTTAACCCTATGCTGGCATTGCGACCAACTAAGGGGGCTCCACCCTGGTCGAAACCCCTGGGGATGACTTTTAAAAAAATGGGTCACTAAAAGGGGAGCTAAAAAAAAAAAATACTACAAAATTTTTAATAATGATGAATGGTGAAAATGTTTATTATTTAATTTTCAAGCTTCCCACGTCAATTTTACTTCTTGGTAAAACCCCTTTAATACGCTTGCTGAGCACTGGAACAAGTGTATCGCAGGGTATTGCATAGGAAAATAGTGTGGAGTTTGTTTTATTGCATTCAGTAAATAATGTATAGCTCCTATATTTCTGGTTATATGGGAATGCCCCTCTTATAATTAATGTCTTTGTTCCTTTAGTTGCAGTATCGTTAACAGAAGATTTAACCAACTCTGCAACCATGATCCTCTCTGGAAGTGGCCGTGTCGGAAGTATTGGCTGGTATCGGAGTAAGTTACTGCAGTCATTTTAAAGGGGCCCATACACATTAGATCATAGTGGCCAACTCTCTGAGAATGTGTGGAAGACTTCTACAAAAAGGGGAGTCCTCCCGTGCACCGTAATTGGCACTTGCATGGGGTGGGCTCAAAAGTTGTGTCCAGACCATCTGCAGTGGGAGCCGGATGTAGTGTAAAGCGGAGCTCCCAATGAAACTGCAAGCTCTGATGCCCGCTCTCTAACCTCCTATAGGCTGCAGTGTATGGTGACCAGGGCATCTAGGTGGTTGACCCTTTGGCACCCCTGTACACACACACAATGCAGTGCCTATGGTTGCCATAGCAGGTGGAGGCCATGTAAGTGGCCTTTAGGTCTGTCATGTGCAGAAGGATACCAGGCCCAGCCCAGAAGCTGAGTGTGATGGACTGCCAGTCACAGGCATAATGGGTAGCAATACAGTAACGTATTGCTATATATTATAAATGTGATCAAGCATCTCATAGTTTAGTCCCATCGTGGGACAAAAAAAAATGGAAAAACCAATTAAATGAGACATATTAAAAAAACAAAACAAAAAAAAACCTTAAAGTAAAGATCACAAAATCCTTGCAAAAATTATAAAGTATACATAATGGGTATTAGCGCGTCCACAACAATCCAGTCTATAAAGTTCTCAGGTCATTTAAAGGTTTCTCTGCGAAACGAAGAAAAATAGGTACATAAATTACATTTCATAATGAAAAAATGCCTAAATACCTTTAATTTGAAAAGTCTGCTTGTTTTGTTGAGAGGATAATCATTATAGGAGAAGAAAATGGCTGCCTGGCTCCTTCCTGTGAAGAAACCTGTACAGCAAGTAGGCTGTTTTCTGTTCGTTACTTCCTGGTTAGGCTGACTGACATAACTGAGCATGTGTGCTGTTCTCAGTCAGCCTAAACAGACTTGCGGTATGAGGGCTTGCTCTGCGGTGTAGAAAGGAGACTGAGGGCTGTACACACACAAATATACGTGTGTGTGTGTGTGTGTATATGTGTATATATATATATGTATATGTATTGTAGTTTTCAAACAGCGTGCCTAGCAACTGTAGCTCCGTCCACTAGCCCAGAGAGTAGAAAGATCCAACTTGGCAATATTCTGTAATAAAACAGCGTTTGTAAGTAGTTCAAGTACTGTATTGTGAGTATGCATCACCTCAGTAATGTGTGTGGCCTTTTTTGACTATCCCTCTATAGCAGATGTTGGGGGAAGACCAATAGGATATCCCATCAAAGTGCATGTTGGGACCAGAATCTATCTTGGGAATGGGCCTCATAAACAGAGAGTTGGTTGCGCTTACGCACAACTTCTTATTCTGTTCTATGGTACACACCGCTCACCTGTACCTGGAACTCCCATAGAACAGAATGGAGAGTTGTGTACAAGTTTGGCCGGCTCTCCATGCTGATACTTCCAGGGGCCTGCTCTAGAGGTGGGACCCGCATCTATCAGGTGCCATCTCCTGTCCATATGCCATCAACAGACAATATGGGAATACTAATTTAATAGTAAATTGAGTCCCAAACCAAACTAATACGCTGCGTTCCAAGGGCCTTTAGGCTATTTTCACACGGCAGTAATTGCGGGACGTATTTCGCCCTGCATTTACGCCACGTGTACAGGGGCGGGGGGGCCGCCGGCCCCATAGACATTCATTATTCTCGGCGCGTGTACGCTGTGAATAATTGACGTCACTTCTCTCCCCGCTCGGCGTATTGTGCGAGCAGGGAGAGGAGACGTAATCCATAGGTCTCCCTGAGAACTATGGATTACCGTAATGACTGGGGCCGTATCTCACCCCGTATGTCGCGAAATACGGGGCGAGATACGTCCCATTTTAAGCCATGTGAACATAGCTTTAGGGGTTTAAAATATTGGGGGAGATCTGTCAAGGCTAGAAAACGTGACCATGGGTCTGTGGTAAATGAGAGGAGGGATGGGACGGCTCGCAGCAGGGCAATTACGCCACTTTTCCTTTCTAGAATTGCTACTTCTCCCCCTGTCGGGTTCATATTGGCCAAAGAAGCGCCCGCATTAGAACATGTCTGAATAGGGGGGCTATCCTGGTTGGTAGATGAGTCTTATACCATACCAGCCTAGATCAGATGTCGGGGTCTGCCCGAGTATTAGAAGGACAGGACTGTGCTGAAGCTAATGATGGACGACATAACTGGTGACACCGTGTCCTACTTCTGTTTCCAGGGACAAGAAGGCCCAGAAGAACCGCAGCTGGAAAGCGACATTTCTGGAGCACTACATGGATCTCGGAAGGTACATCCATCACTATGCCAAGCTGAAAGGGGCATGGGATGCTCTGAAGGCTTATTTGGGAGAACACTGCCCCAGAATGATCAACTCTCTTAAAGGTATTCTATAGAAGACTATCTGGCACTAGAAATATTTGGCTTTTTTTAAACATACGGGCGATTGGCATGCAATGCTGGACTCGCGCTCTAGGGCGTCCTTGCAAAGATGGCAGCTGCATAGAGATTGTGCAGCTGTGGGAGTGGAAAGCCGTCTGTCGGCACCAGCCAGGCTCTTCAGTGAGAAGGTAGGAATGGTTTGCATGTATACAAAGTGCTCAATGAGTGCTGTGTATATGAACCAGCAGGAAACAGTCCTGCTTCCCATGTCATCACGGGTCCTAGGAGCTCCTGGGTCTTATCAGACCCCGAACAGTTCTACATTCCCTATCGGGGGCTTTATTTACCCTAAGGGTATGTTCACACAGCGTAATTTTGGCACGCATTTTGCCTCGTATTTGCGCTCTAATACAGACGAGATGTGCACCGAAATTACAGTAATCCATAGTTCTCTAAGAGAACTACGGATTACGCCTCCTCTCCCCACTCATACAATACGAACGTATTGTATGTGCGGGGAGATAAGTGACATGTCAGTTGCGGCAAATACATGCCGCGAGTAATGACTGTCAATGGGGCCGGCGGGCTGTCGCCCCCCGCGCGCCTTGTGAGTACCAGCGCGACTCCCAAATCATCCGGCGTAATTGCGGCCGTACTGTGTGAACATAGCCTAATATTTGAGCTCAAGTTCCAGAGGAAGTTACCAAAGAAATTGATGTAAAAATGCCCCCCTGGAGGTCTTTTCTGATTTTTAAAGGGCATGCTATGCAAAATAAAAAACAAAAAGATTAAAAAAATCAAAGAAGGTCCAAACGGCAACTTTTAGCCCCGCCCATGATGACCCTAAAACCACATATCGCCTATACAAAAAAGTCTGTAATGGAAAAGTGACAAAATTATAAACTTATTTGCTAATAAGAAGTGAAAATTTTAAAAAATGCAAAACTTTTTTGTGCCTCCCACCCCCTCCCCCCCCCCCCCTTCTAAAATTTGTAATGCCTTAAAGGGGTTTTGCCAAGAAGTGAGTTCCTTACCTATTAGGCTGATACTCCCCTCTTGAGGCTTGAAAAAAGGGGCGTTGTGTTTCTGTTTAAAAAAAACAAAACAAGTACCTCCTCTGTGATGTCATTGCTCCACCTCCCATGCACGCTCCTGATACTCAGTCTCTGTAGTTGAGCAAACATTGTTTTGCTGATCCACAGATGAGAACTGTATTGTGCACAAGCTATATGCGTTTTATTTCTCACTCTTATTTGCTCAGGAGAGAAGATAAGCTCAGCAGGCAGGGTCTTTCATTCCTTCAGGAATGGCTGAAGGGGGAGAGGGAGGGGGGCTGAGCAGAGAGCACGGAGCGTCTGCATGTTTACTCAGATAAGTGCATTACAACAGGCTCGGACTGGCACACAGGGGAATAGGGGAAACCCCCGGTGGGCCCCTGAGCATGGCAGACCTGGAGTTGTTTTTTTTACTGCATATACATCCTCAGAAGAGGCAAAAAGGCAGAGAAAGAGAAGCAAAAAAACAAAAGGCAGAGTATAGGGGGCATGTACATTCAGTTACAGTATCTGTAGGGGGGGCCCTTAAAATAAACTCCACCGGTGGGCCCAGAAACAGCTCAACTGGTGGGCCCCTAGAATCAATTCCACCTGTGGGCCCTAGATACCCCAGTCCGACACTGCATTACAACCATTGGATTCTCTATACAAAAGACACAGGATCTTTCTCCCCAGTCCCTTCCAAGCTCCTTCATGTTCCCTGCCATCAGATAAGAAGTGCAAACAACGCAAGCGTGGCCAGATCAGCTCCTGGTCGTATCTAATGTAAACTGTCAGGAAACTAAGGGCATGTAAGGAAAGCTGTAGCTCTCACAGGCTTCACTTTTTTGATGACCTATATTTAGAAAAGTGATTAAATACCCATTTTGGAGGATCCCACGTCAACATTACATTGTGTCAAAAACACTTTAACTGTCTCATGGAAAAATTAAATAAGAAAGCGCTATAATGTTCAAGTCTGCATGTACAGTGGTGGCCAAAAGTATTGGCACCCCTGCAATTCTGTCAGATAATACTCAGTTTCTTCCTGAAAAATGATTGCAATCACAAATTCTTTGGTATTATTTTTTTTTTAAATTTTGTCTTCAATAAAACCCAAAAAGAATTGTCATAACGCCAAATTGGATAAAAATTCCCACCAAACATAAAAAGGTGGACAAAAGTTTTGGCACTGTTTAAAAAAATCATGTGATGCTTCTCTAATTTGTGTAATTAACAGCACCTGTAACCTACCTGTGGCACCTAACAGGTGTTGGCAATAACTAAATCACACTTGCAGCCAGTTGGCATGGATTAAAGTTGACTCAACCTCTGTCCTGTTCCTTGTGTGACCACATTGGGATGGAAGAAAAGAAAGAAACCAAAAACTGTCTGAGGACTGGGGAATCCAAATTGTGAGGAACCGGGGCAATCTCAAGGCACAATCCATCCCAAAGAGCCCGAATGTCCCGTTCTACCGTGACGGTCATCAAGAAGTGTAAAGCCCAGGCCCTGTGGCTAACCCCCATGGGCCTGTGGGAACCTCCCTAATGTAAAGCCCCTGGGGCCGTGGCAGCCTCCCCAGATTAAACCCCCCCACTGGGCTAAATCCCTAAGTAAAAACCCAGGGCCCCGTGGCTAACCCCCTAATTAAAGCCCAGGGCCCCTTGGTAACCCCCAATTTAAACCCAGGCCCTTGGGAACCCCTAGATGTAAAGCCCAGGGGCCCGTGGGAACCTCCCTAAAGTAAAACCCAGGCCCCGTGGGTAACCCCCGATTAAACCCCGGCACTGTGGGTAACCCCCTAGATGTAAAAGCCCTCCAGTGCTTTAAACCCCCAATGTAAAGCCCTGGCAACTGTGGCTAACCTCCCTAATTAAAGCCATGGCACTGTGGCTAACCTCCCTAGATGTAAAGCCCATGGCCCTGTGGCTAACCTCCCTAGATGTAAAGCCCATGGCCCTGTGGCTAACCTCCCCCATGGCCCTGTGGCTAACCTCCCCCATGGCCCTTTTGGCTAACCACCCCATGGCCCTTTGGCTAACCACCCCCATGGGCCCCGTGGCTAACCTCCCCATGCCCTTTGGGAACCTCCCCATGGCACAGTGGCTAACCTCCGCACTGTGGCTAACCTCCCCATGGCCCTGTGGCTAACCTCCCCCATGGCCCTGTGGCTAACCTCCCCCATGGCCCTGTGGCTAACCTCCCCCATGGCCCTGTGGCTAACCTCCCCCATGGCCCTGTGGCTAACCTCCCCCATGGCCCTGTGGCTAACCTCCCCCATGGCCCTGTGGGTAACTCCCCCAAAGGCCTGTGGCTAACCTCCCCCATGGCCTGTGGCTAACCTCCCCCATGGCCGTGGCTAACCTCGCCCATGGCCCTGTGGCTAACCTCCCCATGCCCTGTTGCAACCTCCCTATGGCACTGTGGTAACCTCCTAAAGGCACTGGGCTAACCTCCCTATGCACCCGTGCTAACCTCCCTAATGTGGACGGAAAAGAAAAATTGACGAAGATTTCAACGCAAGATTGTGCGGAGGTGGGTAAAGAACCTCAAAATAAAAACCAAACAAATTTAAGCTGCCCTGCATCCGGGGTTACAACAGTTCAGCCGTACTATCCTGTCCGTCTGAATGAAAAGGGACCGTTAAAGGTAAGGGAAACCCCGGAAACCCCACTTCTTACCCCAGCATTAAAAAAGCCCGGCTGGGGTTTGCCCAAACTTACCTGAAAACCAAAAAAAACGTTTTGGAAGAATGTTCTTGGCAGGGTAGAAAAAAGTAACTTTTTGGGAAAGGCTTCAACATAGAAATTACAGGGGAAAAAAAAAAGAGGCATTTCAAAGGAAAAAACAGGTCCCTACAGTCGACCATGGGGAGGTTGTGCTACCAAGTATTAGGCTGAGGGTGCCAATACTTTTGTCCGGCCCATTTTTGAAGGGTTTTGGGGTGAAATCATCAAATGATTTTTTTTTGTCTCATTCTGTTTTTGTTGTTCTTTAATTGCAAGCAAAAAAAATGAATATTTAATACCAAGAATTAGTGATTGCAATCATTTTCAGGAAGAAAAAGTATTATCTGACAGAATTGCAGGGGTGCCAATACTTTTGGCCACCACTGTAATAAGGACAAATAAAAATGAAGGGGGTAAGCGGCCTGGTCAGGATCTGATTGAGCTGATTTTGTGGTTTTGCAGCCGGCGTGCAGGAGGAGGATCTCAACGCCATAGAGGAAAGAATCAGCTCCAAGCTCCCTGATGATTATCGCTGTTCTATGCGTATTCACAATGGCCAAAAGCTGGTGGTACCCGGGTAAGACTTGACATGTGAAGCTCCTGTGTAATGTGCTATGGGCTGCCATATGTCTTCAACCCTCGTCTCCTGTGTTCGCCTCCCTCAGGTTGATGGGCAGCATGGCTTTATCCAACCACTACCGGTCTGAGGATTTGTTGGACATAGACACAGCAGCGGGTGGCTACCAGCGCAGGATCGGCCTCACTCAGTGCCTTCCCATCACCTTCTGCATCCACACTGGACTCAGTCAGTACATGTCTCTGGCTGACGCTGAAGGGAGGTGTCGCAATGAGATATTCTATCAATGTCCGGTAAGGGTTGTCATGTCTCTAACAACAAAGTCCCAGTATCCAATAAGCAATAACAACTGCCCCTATTCACTTCATTGAACTGAGCTGCAATACCAGACCCAACCCACGAGCACGTGTGGCACTGTTTTTAGAATAAGCCATGTTTTACAGCATGTTTTAATTCACAAAGGTTTGTGGCATTTGCTTCAGTAACTCATCAGTTATAAAGGCGGGCTTCTGACCAACACACAACTGTCTTTTTTAAGAGGTGCAGGTTATTGGGGCTGATCAAATACAAAACCAAAATGTATAATGAAGCAACCTTGTAATAGGGGCAAAAGGGGTCTTCAGTCATCTCCCTCTGATGTTTTCTGTGCTAATTTGCAACAGCCCTGTGCTATATGCAGCCTCCCTTCTCTGCAACCAAGCAGCAGCATTTCCTGTTATAAAGCGTTTTCTTTTCACCCTTTAAAACTACAAGTCTCAGGATCCTTTGCTGTTTTTTGCCTGTTCTCCGTTCTCCTCAGCCTTGGGCAGCAAGGCCAAACTTTTTAACCCTTCAACGACCGCCCGCCGACTTGACGTCGCTGCAGAAATCGGGGTTGCCATGGATCCTGACCGCAGCGTAATCAAAGGGCTTTCCCCTGCTCTGTCGGGTGATCGGGACTCCAGTGACCCAACAGAGCCGGATGAGTGGCTGCACAGTCAGCCCTGGAGACCTAGAGTAGACTCTGGGCTGTCTGTGTAAGAAGGCAGCAATCAGGGCACACTGTGTGCTTCTCTGACTGCAGCCTGTGTCACACTGACAGATTATAATTTATTAGCATATATGAATATGCTAATACATTACTAAGTGTAAAATAAATAATAAAAAAAATTAAACAGTTACCCCTTCATGGGATTAAAAAAAAGCAAAAAACAAAGTGTAGAAAAAAATAAATAAAATAACAAGAATAAATATTTAATAAAAAATAATTGTGCATACATTACACACACAAAAAAAAACCTACACATAATAGGTATCCACATGACTAATAACCTGTAAAAGTAATCAGTGTGCATGATGTAAAATATTTAAAAAATCCCAAAAATTTGAAAAATAAAAATTCTGTAAGTTATAAGTAAACTTAAACTATTCTCCCCAAAAATACAACTTGTCTCGAATAAAACAAGGCCTCATCCAACTGTGTCATTGAAGAAAATAAAGTTACGACTGCTGAAACGCAAGGAGACAAAAACTAAAAAAAAAAAAAAGTGCTGGTAATTAAGTACTTTTCAGGATGTTTAAGTCCGACTATTGAGATGGTCTAGGACCTCTCCCATCCCCCGCCCCCTCAAAAAAAAAAAAAAAAAAACACTTTTGGGTGGGTTAACCACGGATTCAGGAAAGTCCTGGTAGGTCCCTGAGCAGTTGACATCTATGGTGAAGCAAGGAGCTGCTGGCTCGCTGCCCCTCAAGTTATTCTTGTTGGCCAATGAGATGCAGGGAGGAGCACCCTGATGCAGGCGGTGTGGCGATATTAGAAGGGGGCATAATTAAAGGGGTTGTCTCGCTACAAAGAATAGCTTTCAAATTGTAGGGAACACAAAATAAGACATTTTCCAAATATATTGCATTGTTTCCCCTTTTTTCCCAAAGAGATAAAGTGAATTTATTTCCTCTGTGGCTATTTCGTTCCCCCCAGTAACTGACCGTAAACAAAAACCCCAGGGCTGTTTTTTTTCAATGAATAACAAGAGTGAGTCACACACAGGTCGCATTGTCAGTCCCGTGTCCGTGCTGCCAGACAGTAAAAAACTTGATTTATCTCAAGTAAAAGCTCTGTAATTAGGGCTTTTTTTTTGGGGATCAATAAAATCCTTTAGTTTTTGAGAAGCTAATCAATCAATTCATCTAAAAGCAAGAGCTTATGCTTTACAAGCAGGGGGCTTATGCAAATTGATGAACCGGGAAGAAAAGAATTTCTTTCATGCTTTTTTGAACCCTGGGGGGAGACAACTCCTTTAAGGGATAAGGAAGGCACTACTTGCCCAATGGTTGGGGAAATTCAACCTACCCAGTAGGGCAAGGGGGCAACTGGGCTAAGCTGTATGTGCAGTAATGGTCACTAGCTGTCGGGTGGATCCCACCCTAGTCTGACACTGGTTGACCCCCCCCCCCCACCCCCCACCCCACCCAAATTTGTGGCCTGTTTGCCGTAATGTTGGCCAGTATGCATTGGTAACAACTGTCTGATCCTGCAATTGATGTTCCTTTTGCTGTGTCCTCTGCTTTTGGCTAACCTTCCAAATGGACAGTAGAGGGGACAAATAGGAGAAGGTAGAAGACTACAGGACCTATTTGTTATCATGGTGACACATAGGTCTGCATGGGAGCTGTAGACCTAAAATTGCAGGAAATATTTGGCAAACGCTAATTGCAATGTTGCTTCATGTTACATATATTGACACAAAAATCTAATTATTTGCAGTGTTGAGCACAATGGGAAGGGTCCATGAAATAAATGGATCTGTTACCAGGAGAGTCCAGGTTTGTGTAGGATCCCTCCAGCGCTCTTTTTTTGTTTTTTTTTTGCGCACTGATTTTCATCACGACACCTGTTATGAGAGCTGTAAGCTTCTTATCCTAGATAATCCGACATTTGATCTGTGTTTCAGGACCAGACGACACACAACCCTGCAGCTCTGGACATGTTTATTACAGGTAGGGTCTGTGAGTGGTGCACGTTGACCTTAAAGCTGGACTTAAAGGAATTCTCTATTTTTGACTATCCCTGTTTCTTAAGAGTCCCTTTTTGACAACATGTTGATTACAAAGTATTCACCTGCTTGGACCGCTGGAAATGAGCTGTAATTTGTGGGGAAATATGGCAGGAATGTGTTTTTCTACAGCGCCATCGCAGGGGAAATTGGGCATTACACCGTGTCCGTTCAAATCTGTGGGTTGCCTGTGTACGACTGGACAGGTTCTCCTCCACTCTCTACTCATCCCTCTGTCGGCACTTAGAACTTTATAATAGCGGATCTGACAATGGGGGTTCTAAACCAGAGAATCCCTTTAGCGGTTTATGTAATGGGCCAACAGTCTATGGATATGGTTGTTTACCAACTGAACCCTCAGTGTCGGGGAAAGTAAGGGGGTGTCTGGCATGCTAGGTGGTACAATGCCTCATTTTTTGCATAAACTGCTGCTGGCGTCCGCTTTATCCCCTCTGTTGATATAAGGTTAAAAGGGTTGTCCACTTTATATAATATCTAGATCATAGGAAATCATAACATTTTCTAATATATAAGTAATAAAAATTCTGCTCCTGTACCCCTCTTATACCAGTGCAGTTGGATTCTTTCTAGAAATAAAAAAATAAAAATGGTGTAGCCCTTGTTCCTGTCCATAGTAATGCCTCCTAGAGAGTAATGGTATGGACCTCCTGGCAATTAGTAACAGGGTCACATTACATCTACAAGGGTAACAGGAATAATGGAGGAGTACTTATTACTAATATGCTTATTCCAGCAACTTCTCCACTGTGTGTAGTTACTTGTATGACTGCTGTCATTGCAGGGTATGGAATGTTGTTAATCAAGTTAACTGTAGAAAAAAAGAGAGATGAGCCAGAGAAGAATGTGTGTTGTCTTCTCCACAGACACTGACAGATAAGATGCTGCTGGAGGTAGTAATACTGGAGAAGTTCTGCTCCTCCATACATTACTGTTACCTGGATACCAGGGGGTCACATGACCTGTGTGGTGGTCACATGATAAGACGCTGCTGGAGGTAGTAATACTGGAGAAGTTCTGCTCCTCCATACACTACTGTTACCTGGATACTAGGGTCACATGACCTGTGTGGTGGTCACATAAGATGCGGCTTGAGGCAGTAATATTGGAGAAGTTCTGCTCCTCCATACACTACTGTTACCTGGATACCAGGGTCACATGACCTATGTGGTGGTCACATGACCTGTGTGGCGGACACATAAGACGCTGCTGGAGGCAGTAATATTGGAGAAGTTCTGCTCCTCCATACACTACTGTTACCTGGATACCGGGGTCACATGACCTGTATGGTGGTCACATGATAAGACGCTGCTGGAGGCAGTAATATTGGAGAAGTTCTGCTCCTCCATACACTACTGTTACCTGGATACCAGGGGTCACATGACCTGTGTGGTGGTCACATGATAAGATGCTGCTGGAGGTAGTAATACTGGAGAAGTTCTGCTCCTCCATACACTACTGTTACCTGGATACCAGGAGGTCACATGACCTGTGTGCAGGGCTGTGGAGTCGGCAAGCCAAAGCCCCGACTCCGACTCCTGACTCCCTCACACTTGGCGCATGTTTAAGTGATAACTTTACTGTAGTAAAATGGTAACATCAGGCTGTTTATCACCTTATGATACAATAATCAAGCTATTTAGGTAGAACAGACACTGACAAGCAAGAGTAACAATGTTTTGATCTTTTGAACACTTGTGGGTAGAGTTGAAGAAAAAGCTGTATTTGTACCCAAGTCCAGTCTGCACCAACATTGGGAATGTGTAGAAGAGACCTGGGATCAGATTTTAGTCAAGACCTGCTTGAATCTGATTCAGAGTCCAGAAGGATTCAGGCAGTATTGAAAACCAAAGGTGGATTTCCCAAACACTAACAAAATAATAAAAATTAACATTTTGATTTTTAGGAGCAAAACAGTAACAATGCAGTTACAGGAAGAATCTGCAGAACTTAGCAGATGCTAAATACTTGCAATCAAATTTATGTAGATAGGTAAGATGACTGTATATAAAATTGCAGTAGCCTCATGTACAAAGCTGTAGTGGATGGTGAGATATGGAACCTGAAGTCTCAAAAGTTTAAAATATTGTTACCATTTTGCTTGTCAGTGTAAAATATATTTATTGGATATACTTTAGAACACCAAAAAATGGTAATATAGTAAAACACTGCAGGAACATTTGTGGGAGTCTCTGAATTTGTTCTGAGAAATAGTATCGCCTCCATCAGATCCTGCATACAATGACCTCACATCTGATCTCATGATTTCCAGGCTAGAGAACGGCCTCTCTACACTAACTTGGGTTGGGGGCAAAGCGGTGACCACAGGGGCAACATCTCTACTAATGTCAGGGTATACAGGAATTGCCTCAGCCACAGTCAGTGTTGATGAAAGGTTGAACTCTTCTACTTCTTTGAAAGCAGGTGAAAAATTTTGCTGAAATCTGTTTGCCCTGGGAGCAGAATCTTTTCCCTTGGCAGCGCTTGCCTGCTCCATGTCATCAATTACACTCCTCATGTGATGAGGCTGAAGATATGGGAGCAGTCGCACAGGCCGGACCCAATTATTCTTGCTCTTTGCACTGCATCGAACTAACTGGACCAACTAATTAAATATTTTAGGAGTCGGAGTCGGTCCCTTTTATGACGACTCCGGCACCGACTGACTCCACAGCCCTGCCTGTGTGGTGGTCACATGATAAGACACTTCTGGAGGTATTAATACTGAAGAAGTTCTGCTCCTCCATACACTACTGTTACCTGGATACCAGGGTCACATGACCTGTGTGGTGATCACATGATAAGATGCTGCTGGAGGCGGTAATACTGGAGAAGTTCTGCTCCTCCATACACTACTGTTACCTGGATACTGGGGTCACATGACCTGTGTGGTGGTCACATGACCTGTGTGGTGGTCACATGACCTGTGTGGTGGTCACATGACCTGTGTGGGGGTCCCATGACCTGTGGGGTGGTCACATGACCGGTGTGGTGGGCTCATGCCCCGTGTGGGCGTCACATGACCTGAGGGGCGGTCACATGACCTGTGTGGTGGTCACATGACCAGTGTGGTGCTCACATGACCTGTGTGGTGGTCACATGACTGTTTTGTCCATACAGGCACTCTATGGCAGCCATTACTATGTGAAGAATGTGGACTGTGCCATTTTTCTTTTTCTAAATAGAGGTACAGGAGCAGAATTTTTAATACATGTTTTTTGTCTGATTTTTTTTTTTTTATTGTGTACATAATAAAAGCATTATAAAGTGGATAACCCCTTTAAAAACATGGGGAATAGCTGTTATGGAGCAGCGGCCCAAACCGAAACTCCTAAAATGGCCGACCGAGCACACAAAGGGAGGATCTGAACTGCACGTCCCGGCCAGGGTGCTGCTCACTGTAGATCCCCCCAATCAAATTATTGACGTGACGAAAAGGTCCATTTGCTGCTGTCCCTTGCCCTCACTGGTTTCCCTCTGCCCGGGTACCTCTTTCACCCAGTGGTTTACAAATTATGTGGAGCATGTTGTCTCAGGTGACTATCCCATCATCAGGGACCAGATTTTCAGGTAGCGTGGACTGAACACATGACTACTGTAGCTATTGTCCAGTGTGTACGTGTGGTTATGTGCTTTTTTTTTTATTTTTTATTTTTTTATTTTTTTTATTCATTGTGGTTTTCCTGATTTTATATAAAAACTGTGAACACCTCTGCTTGCTGTCAGTAAATGGATGCATTATTGTTAACATACAGAGAAGCTGAAATTCCTAATCGTGTCCAGCTGCTATAGGTACATTGTTCTGTTGGGGTGTCCAGCCTAGAGGCCGGTCCTCGGGCCATTTTCTTTAGATGTGTTTTTTGGCTGCACCTGCTTTTATAAGTTATTACCTGTACAAACCGAATGGCAAAACCTTACTAAATTTGTTTTAAAAACCCGTCATATCATTTTGGAAAAGATTTTCAGGGTTAAAAAAGACAAAATATTTTCCCATCACACCAATTTATGAACAAAGGGGGTAGTGTAGGAAAAAAGCGCGATCTAGCTCTGCACCTTCACTCTCTCCTGGACAGCGCCCCCCTGGTCACTAGTCTGTGCTGGTAATTACACTAGTCCCATTTAAAGAAAAAAAAGTTATTTGAAAGGCTACATCGCCAAAAAACATTAAAAATAAATTTGCTATTGGGTAGTTGTGCTGGGCTATAGAAGAAACCCACCTTTTTTTATCCCCAAAGAACAGGGAAAATAAAAAACACACAAAACCCCAATAGAATTGCAGTTTTTTTCCCCCTGCTATCCCCCCAAAACATATTAACTCTTATTACTTTATTTATGTACCTACCCCAGAATGGTGCAGAGGATGATGTAGTTAGACAAGGATCGAACCCGTTGAATTTCAGCACCTGATTCTTTTGTTCTCCATAGAAAGTTGCCGTTGCCAGAGGTGTCTGGAGCCACTTTCTCTCCTTTCCTTTTTGGGGGGGGGGGGGGGGGTCAAAAAGTTGGGAGCCTTCCCCTTTCAGACCTGTATGCCATGTGCGGTGGGGAATACATTTAACCCTTAATGCTTTGCAGTGTACATTTACGGTGCTGTAGTGTTAAAGAGATCTGGAATGAGCTGACGCACTGAGCCCACTCTGTATTTGGCGGGTGCTGGCTGTCAGATACAGGTGGCACCCATTGCATCGATCCCGGCCCTTTAAACCATATGATCAAATTTAATGGCCGTTGAGTAGAAAAAGGCCATCAGTTGGCCCCAAATTTGACTCCTCGCAACGTTTTGTGGGTGCCATGGGCCATGGCAGCTGAGGGCCTAACAAAGGTCTGTATGGCTGACCTAACAATATATTTTGGGGTGGGGGGGTTTTGTTTGTTTTTTCTCGCATTAACATTTAGTCCTCCTAGGGAACTTGAACATGCGGTTGCTTGCACTATGTACTGCAGTATATAGTGGAGCTTTGGTTTTTGTTATTCCAAGTTCCCTTGGAACACTAAATGTTAAAGTAAAAAATGCTATTCTTTAATATATATGAAAAAAAAATTAAAATAATAAAACCTAATGAAAACCTGTATAAATTTAGTACAGCCGGTATCGCACCGACCCACAGAATAAAGATGTCGAGTCTTTTATACCAAACTGTGAAAGCCATGAAAAAAAAACCGGAAGCACACAAAAATATCGCAATTGCTGCTGTTTTTGGTTTTTTTTTCCCCTTTTCCACCCACAAAAATTTTTGGGGTTTTTTTTATTGGCAAATCCAGGTACGTTAAGTACATATAGCCCCACAGAAACCCTCATAGAAAAAAATTTTTAAATTTAGGGCTTTTGGGAATAGGGGGGAAAAAAAAATTAAAACAAAAATCGAAAATACTCATCACTGAGGGTTTTAAATTTTCTGTTTTGGGCTCTGATACCTTTGACATTGGAAAAGCCTGTGGGGGAAGTGCTGAATTGGGATGGTGGTATCTTTACTTCACACAGAACTGCAGTGCTGGGGTTGACTCTCACAGGCTCTCCTGTGTATATCTATATATATACTTTTTTTTTAAACTCCCCGGGGTGCCATTGAGCATAAAAGGGACTGCGGGCAAACAGTGAATCACCATACCCTCTCCACTTCCTTTCTGCCGGAGCTGACCCTTTAAAACCCCCACATATTTTCTTCCCTACAAATCGGGGTAGTACGCACCGCATACTGTAGATGTAGCGTTTTCAAGGTGGTTTGTGTGTTTTTTTTTGTTTTTTTTATTTTATTTTTTTATTTTTGCTCTGCACCAAAATAAAACTAAAAAGCATGTGGGCATGCAAAGGTTGAGGGGAAAAAATATAAAAAAAAATGCAGCGCCTATGGGGGGAAAAAAGTATTCCCCCTTTAAACGTTACACCCCGCAAACAAAGGGGTAGTTAATACTTTCCAATGTTTGTGAAATGTAAAAAAAAAATTATACGTGCGTTTTCAGATGTTTGTAAATTAAAAAACTAAAGTGCAGCATGATAGATTTTTGCCCCCTGTACCCTACCCTTTTAAAAAAATCTTTTGGGGACCCTTTCCTTTAAAAGCACCAAATTAAAAAAAGTACATCTGTAGTTCTCTATATAATTAGAGCTGGTTTGTGAACGAAAACAAACAGCTATGGTGAAGTTGTGGCAAAGTGTATTGCAGGTTTAGTTTATAATAAAATAAAAAAAAAAGCGGCTCTGAACCTCTCACAGAGCACTGTTCAATCCATCATTGGTGGTTTTTCTCCACTTTGAGGTTTTTAGGTTTTTTTTTTTGCCTCTGCACCAAAATAAAACTAAAAAGCACGTGGGCATGCAAAGGTTGAGGGGAAAAAAATATATTAAAAATGCATGCGGCTATAGGGGGATGCAAAAGTATTCCTCCTTTTAAATGTTACAGCCGCAAACGTAAATGTATTTAATAAATTCACAAGTGTTTTTGAAATGCAAAAAAAAAAAAATACGTGTTTTCAAATGTTTGTAAATTAAAAAACAAAGTGCCATCATATTTTAGCCCCTGTACTCTAACCGCTTAAAAAAAACTTTGTGACCAATTGCCTTTAAAAAAACACCCAAAATTTGTAAATAGAGTAACTTAATTCCTATAAATTAGAGCGTTTTTTTAACAAAACAAAAAGCTTTGGGGACGTTGTGCAAAGTTTTATTGCAAGTTTGTTTATTTAAAAAAAAAAAAAAAAAATCCAACCTCTCACAAGCACTGTTCAATCCATCATTGTAAAAGGAAGGAGTAGGTCAACTGCTAACCACCGAACTTGGAAAACCGCGTAAACTTACACCCAGACAAAAGACACAATTCGATAAGCACCAAAGGGGCCCAGGGGGCGCTCTGGAGGAGCTGCAGACAGCCACAGCTCAGGTGGGAGAATCTGTCCACAAGACCATGATTAGTCATATGCTCCACAGATCTGACCTTTGGAAAAGTAGCAAGAAGAGAGAACTTTTTGAAAGCAAGTCATAAAAAGTCCTGATTTGCAGTTTGCAAAAACTTAAGGGGGCAAAGGACATGTGGAAGATAAGGGGTTTGCCAGAGGAGACCTAAAAAGCCAACACAGTATGGAGGGAAAAATCCACGAACAACACACTGAACACACCATCCCCACATGAAAAATGCGGCAGACTTTGCTCCACAGGGGCTAGAAAACTGTCGAGTTGAGGGGGGTGGATGGAGCTATATAAAAGGGAATCTGGGGAAAAACGGAAGGGGACGTTCACACAGTTGATTTGGACGCTGAAAAATACAGTGCTAAATTGGCATTGAACCTCGCTGAAAACCCCAAACTTTTAAGCACGGAAATTTAATGAGGGGTTTTACCATTTTCAGCCTCCCTATACTAAAATTAGGAAAAAACTCGGGGAAGGGGAAAAACAGCGTGTTGGAACGGTCGGCACGATTCTTGGGTTGCTAGTTAGTAGGGCCTCCGGTACAGAGGGAAGGGGGCCCGGACATGGCGTGGGGGATATTGCACTAGCCTACCACAGCCAGTAAGTAGTAACGTTAGTCTGTTGCAGTATATAGTATATATGCAATGGCAGATGTTTGCGACGTTTCTCACATTTTGTGGACAAAAAAATAAGAATGAAGAGGGGCTTAAAGGGGTTTTGCCACGTTGTAATGTTGACGGGGATCCTCCAAAAAGGGGTTTTTTTAAAACTTTTCTAAATAAAGTATTTTAAAAATTGCAGTCTGAGAGAGCACAGCTTTCCTTACGCCCGGTTACTTCAAATTTGTTTTAGTACGGCCTGCAAGCTGCTGGATGGGCTTCCGAAGAGCTTCTTATTGATGAGACGGCTGCAAAGTTTTAAACACCGGGTACAATATGTTTTCTTTTGTATACAGAAAAAACTAGTTGTAGGGGATTAAACCCTGCTTTTTCTGATCAGAAACATGAAGGGGCTTTCAAGCTGCTGGGAAAAGCTGTTGTAATTGTATACAAATCCACAAGTTGCAGTTTGATTATTTTTTAGTGAAATGCACACGATCCCTTATGCAGCTTTTTGCCTGGGTGGTCCTCCTTTCAGCTCCATGATTTGTTTACATTAGCTTTTTACAGATAAGGGTCCCCTGGCAAAACCCCCAAAAGGGTTTAAAAAGGGAAACTTTTGGGTGGAGTTTTTTCCCGCAGGGGTCTAACCCCAATGTTAAGGGGGTTTGATAATTTTTTTACACGTACCAGTAGAAGGGACAAGTTTCAATCTAAAATAATTTGGGGTTGATTTTTACCTTTTTAGGTTTTGCTCCCTTTTGTTTTCCAGAATGGAGATGGCCAAAAATGCTTTGCCGGAGAAGGCGTGCCAGCTCGACAGCCGCTACTGGAGAATCACAAATGCAAAGGGGAACGTGGAGGAGGTGCAGGGCCCAGGAGTGGTGGGTGAGTCACATAGATCGTATAGACGACGCAGCCACCAAGGCGTAGGTTCTGTTCTGCAGCAGCGGCTGGTGCACAATGCTGTATAGCACAAGCACATTTTGTGGCAGGAAATCTTAAATTGAGTGTACTAATATTTTTTTTCGAAACTAATTAAAACAAGATACTGATACATTTTCTTAGCTGTTTTTTTTTCTACTACTGCTAGGCGATTACCCCCAGCTGAGGGCGGGTAGAGTATACGAGTACACGAGCTGCACTACATTCTCAACAACTTCGGGGTACATGGAGGGGAGCTATACGTTCCACCGGCTGGACAAAAAGAGCGAGGTCTTCAATGTCACCATCCCTCGTTTTCACATGAAATGTCCCACGTTTCGAGTGTCTGAAGTTGCTACAGTAAGTGACATCCTGTTTGCTCCATCATTTTAGTCCTCATCTGTTAGGAGTCACTTTCCCTCTAGAGATGTGAACTTTCATAGTATTGATCATCTGGGTACATGTGCAGTTGCTTTGTGCACAGTCGGGTACAGTTCAATCTTTAGCTCAACATCAAGGGTTTTTTTTGTCTATTTTTGCAAAACTGCAGCGGCCAGATGTTAACTGGACGTCAGGAGGAAAATACAGTAGATGCTGATCAAAAGTAACTGAGACTTTTGACCACTTAGGGCCACATGTATGAGAACTGATCTAAAACTCACTTTTTTGCCCATAGTAACCTGTAGGCAACAAAGTGAGTTTTAGACCTAAATGGTTTTCATACATGTGGTCTTTAGTGTCTGACTAGTTTTTTTTTGTGTCAACATAGCCATGTCGGTGCTTGTTTTTTGCAGGACGCATTGTGTGTTTTTTTTTTTTAATGGGGTGATTGGGACTGCTCGTTCCTTCATTGGGGTATGAGTAAAAATAGAAGAGAAACCTCATACTTACGTCCTGGATGTTCTCGTTCACTGCCGGTGCTTTCAGACAGGGAGTAAAGAGTGAACGTCCATTGTTCTCATGACAGCTTCAGCCAGCCACAGGCCACAGCGTCCCCTGCATGTGACCTTTCTGGCCTGTAATTGGCTGGAGCTGTCAAGTGAACGCTGATCTTCATCCGGATCGGCAGCCGGGAGTGAAATGGGAGCATCCAGGTGGTCCGTATAGGTGTCCCTTCTATTTTTACACATACCCCAATGAAAGAACGAGCATTAATCAGTCCCGGAACACCCCTTTTACCCCAAACGGAGAATGGACTTATGGGTACGTCCGATTGTCGGTAAGGTCCTATGTAACGGGCTTACTCGGTTAGCTAATTGCAGCTGACACCTGCCGCTAACAGCAGGGAGCGGAGCCGAGCACATTCTAATCATTTAGACCCTGTGTCGTGTTTGCCACAGTGTCTGAGTGGTTAAGTGGCCGGGATCATTGCCGTCTCCAGTCATGGCCTCTAGAGGCGGGTGCCACACACACAGCAGGCTTGGCGAGCTAGCTCGCTTCATACACTTTGTGCTGCCAGGACATACTGGTACGTCCTGGTGCGCTAAAGGGTTCAAGCATTTGTCATGTGAGTGTCATTAAAGGGGTTGTCCAGCTTCCTGGCGATCCGCCTTCTCTGACTTCTGGGTGGTTGTCCTGACACGCAGGAGAGATTAGTGCTGTATTGTAAGTGAATGTAACGCGAGCATCTCCTGAGCACTGGCCCAATTACGCAATGACTTTTATTTGCTGGACAACCCCTTGTATAGATTTGGTCAGAATCGACTGACCTAATGTGTATGATGGCCTCCTGACTCCATGGACCGCACCTGTAAAAGGGAGATCAGGCTTGGTTTTAACTGTCCAATATTTTTGTTCTCTGGGAGATAAGCCGGCGGCAGTGATGTTCTCCACTTTGAATGTTCCCCATGTTTTAGAAGGGTCTCTTCACAGTAAGCTGATAACAAAGCGGCCCTCGACTGAGACCCTCAGTGATCAGCTAGAAACTATGGTGAAATGACACGTAGTTTCTCTACAGAGCAAATTATGCATCACACAGTGTCCATTCAAATCAGTGGGTTGTATGTGTAAAATTGGACAGGACAGGTCCTCCAGTGCGAGAGACACTGTCTCACTGTCATCTCTTGACGAGAGTGAACCACTGTTCACTCTGGTGAAGATATGAGGACCCTCTACCCCTGTTAATTAAGGACGGTGTGATAGGCCAGACCTGTACAACATTGCAGGATGTGGGGACAAGACCAGCCGGGACTGTCTCCAGGCCACCCAGTAACCCCCCCCTCCATGCAGACAGATTGGGGTGGGAATTACACAAGCCATGCCCTTTGCGGGGTCTCAGAAATGCTTTGGCAGGCCTGGGCTAAGTAACGACCTAAAAAACTGGATAGCTCTTTTATTCCATTACTACCGATAGTGTGCACTGTCTAATGGCTATTTACGGTGGTCTGAAAACCACTTCCTGCCTCACTTGTGGCTCAGGCAGCAGCTCTCTCAGGGGCGTAGTTATAGGGGGTGCAGAGGTAGCAGTCACTACCGGGCCCTGCAGCCTGAGGGGGCCCAAAAGCCCTTCTGCCACACAAGGAGATACCAGCATTGTAAGTGGTACATGGCAGCAGCGGGGCCCATTTCACTTTTTGCACTAGGGCCCCCGAAGCTTCAAGTTACGCCTCTGCCTATTGGGGCACGCTCCTCCCCACCCGCTCTTGTACAGTACGGAGCAACACTGTAGGGGAGAGGCAGAGAACAGCATTGTAATTGGGGTAAAATTTAGCTGTGTAGATGAGGACACTCGGAAACGTAGCTTGAAGCTCCAGAGTAGTGTTAAGCGATTTTATCAGTTTAACTTTTCTCGATTAAAATCAAGTCGATTTTTAGGGTTTCCTGATCATGATCCATTCCGATACACCCCCCTTTTTACCCTGCCCCAGCTACCATGTGCCAATTATAATGCTGATCTCTCCTTATGTGACAGGACGGCTTTTGGGCCCCCACTAGGCTACAGGGCCCTGTATCATCTGCTACCTCTGCACCCCCTTTAGCAACGCCCCTGTGGACACTCACTACAAGAAGAGTGTATTCCTTACTCCTTCTGATGGGGGCAGCACTTGACAGATTTTTTTTATTTTTTTTTCTGTATCTCTCCCATGCAGGAAGAAAGCTGCAATGATTGTTTCCTACACGATGACGACTCCACGGACACAGATGAATATGAGGAGAGGAGGAGAGTCCTGGACATGCCAAATGCTCCAGTGCATTGCCCACGCTACACCTGATGCCCCCCTCTTCTGTACTCTGCAGCCATTGAAGTCGCCAGGATCCTTTTTTGCATTTTTCGGCATTCGGACGGGCTTCTCGCCTTCCGTCCGCGGCCTGTATCTACGCTGTGATGTCCTGTTAGCGTATCCTCTTTTCTGTCATTTACCACTATGGAGGGAGAGGTCGCCTTCACCGCCCCGCGCTATCTCATCGGCTTGAATCCTGTGCGCGACGTCTTGGCTGCAGACGGTCCTCATTTTTCTAATTTATGTGCAGATCCTATTACAACCACCACGTTGGTTATTATCTTGCAATTTTCAGCCGAAAGAGACTAAGTAGCCGAACGTTTTCTCTTTTCTAAGACTTTTCGTTTTCAGGGGAGTTTATCTTAATGAAGAGGTTCGGGGAGAGGATGCTTTTTTTTTTGTCAAAGGGGTTTGATCGAGATGGGACGAACATGTCTGCTTTTATACTTTCTCAAAAACAATGCCGCTCCTGTCCATAGGTTGTGTCCACTAGTGAATGGAGTGGGGCTGCAATACCGCACACCACCTGTGTACATGGGGGGGGGCGTTGTGCTTATTATAAAGCAGACATGTTTTTCTTATGGTTGCATGCCGCCTTAGTACACCAGGCTGCAGTGACATCTCCGCCCTTATGTTTTTAGTTAATTAACCCCTGGTTGGGAATTTTTTTGTTTCGGTGCTGATCGGGTCATCCCTCTTTCCGCCGGGTTAGACCGGCGTGCAAAAATGCTTTTGCTCCCCCCCCCCCCCCCCACTACTTTACATAATTTATATAGTTTAATTTTATGATGCGTATGGTATAAGAATTTTGGTAAAAGGAAATAAACAATGACTTGGAGTTCAGAACATGGTGTCTGTCTGTAGTGCTGCAGTGTGCTGTATCTGATGTGGTCTTATGTGAGATTATACACCTTTTTATTTTTTTTTTGTGTGGCTCCGAAAACCTACATATACAGGCTGTTCACACCTTCTTTATTCCTTTTAAGTCTTGTACAGTTCGTAAAAATTTTGGTTAAATGAGGAAGGGAGCAAGGATGGGGGGAAAAATGGAGAAAAAAAAAGTCATACTTTCCTTCCCCGCCCTCCCTCTGCTGTTTAGCCTCCTAAACCCGCTTTTTCATTGTTGGGCTCTTATTTCAATATAAAGGAGAGGATTGTGCTCTATAGTGAGTGAATGGAGCATGAGCTTCTCTGGTGTGTCAGTATAGGAGGTGAAGAGAAGTAGATCCTGGAAGAGCGGTAGCACTGGGGAATCGGCAGGCGAGTATGACCTGTTTTCTAAATTTCTGCCTCCTGGCCCCCATGTAGCCATAATTTTAATAAACTAGACAACTCTTTTAACCCCTTTGCACACTAGAATGTGCTGGAAAGTTATGGGAATGTTAAGTGGTTATGGAGCGGGCTCTGCAGATCCCTCTCCAAAGTGGGGGGTTCTGGTTTTTTTAGTCACACCGGGCACATGACTAGAGGGGCGGATCGAATGGGGCCCCCAAACCGTCCATTTAACCAAGCTTTTAAAGTTAAATGTGGGTCCGATTTCCCCCCCCCCCCCCTCTCCAAAAAATGTTTTGTGGAACCTTTCAGCCAAAAACACCATTTAAGGCCATGTTTTTACTCCTATTACACCCTGTCATAGGCAGATCCAAGTAGTTACTATATACTGAGTACTGTGAAAAAAATTGTAAGTTTAAAGAAACCTGTCACAAAGGTTTGGCCCCCTTTTCAGAGGCAGCCAAGCCTTTCGACCTGCTGTTTCCAGCGCTGGTTTGTCCCTAACTGTAAGTCAGCAGTTTTAGAGTTTTACCCCCAAAAACAAATTCATGACAGGGTGTTAGGGCCCCAAACCCACTAAAGGGCGTCCCCCCCCACAGTTATTACAAAGGTCTCCATTCAAAGTAAAGGGGTTTTTGTAGTTGAGGTAGGGGGCTAGTCTCCATAGGGGGGTTTAAAAAAACGACCTCTGAAGGCTCTTCAATGACTCTTCTCTGAAAACTCATTTTTTTTGAGCATTAAAATCATAAAAAAAAACCAGTTAAAAATAAGGGGACACCCCGCTGGAAACGCATGTCCTGACACAACCCTGTTTTTTCTTTTTTTCAGCCAGGGGGGGCAAAAACAATGTGACGGTTTCCTTTTTTTAAGGCCAAAAGCAAAAATTTATTGGGGAAAAAAAATCCTTAAAATTAAATTGAAGATTTCTTTTTTTTTTTTTTCAGGAGGTCCCTTCCAGCCCCCCCCTTTAATGTTTGGAGCAAAGAACAAGCCGCTCACTTTTCACCTTATTCCTAGTTTGACTTATAAAGCCCCATAGAAAAACCCCAAAAGGAAAAGCGACCGCATGGTTTTGTAGGGGGAAAATGGGTCCTTCAACGAGTGTTTGTAACAAGGGGCCCCGAATGCCCTCTTTTTTTTTTCCCGGTTTTTAAAAAAAAAACCCCGTGACTGTTGCTGGTACTTGGTCATTGGAGGAAAGGTCGTTATAAAAAAGTATTGAATTTAAACATTTGGCCTCTAATCTTTGAACAAATTTTGTATAAAAAAATAAAAACAGCAAATGCAAGAAATCCCCATTTTTCGGATTAAAGAATGAAAAGGTCGGCCCCTTGAACCACTTTTTTTGTTAAGGGGGTTTGGGTTTTTGGGTATTTGGGAAAAGGGCCCCCAGAAGGTGTTTTTCCCATTTTAAAGTCCCAGAATGTGGGTTCTAAAAAAGGGGGTTTTTGAGGACACTTGGTGTTGGAAAGGGGAAAAGGGAGTTGAAAAAGTATCTGCACACAAAAAATTGGGGGGAAAAAAAAATTTCTTATAGCCGAAAATAGGTCCCCCTACCCAAATATGGGCAAGCCGTCCCCTTTCTTCCAAAAGCCCTTGAACTGTATTTTTTAAAAACATTGATCCACAAACTTAAATTTTATTTTTTTAAAAAAGAAATCGTCAGTTTTTAAGGAAAAAAAAAATGCTCTTTTCCATTTTTTTTTTTTTTTTAAATTAAATGAACGGTGTGTTTGTTATATTAAACCCTGGGACCCAACTTTAGAAGAAAATTTTGAAAAACCGCGAAAGTTGTTGGGGGTGCTCTAAACTTGTAAATCTAGGCTGAAATTAATTTTTTCCCATTTTCTTTGCGGAATTGTTTCGGGTTATCAGATGGTGAACGTGGTGAACTGAATTTTTTCAAGTTCCTCCACAGAATTCCCAGTGGTTTTTGGTTGGTTGTGGCTGCATTGTAAGAAAAAAATCTTATGAATTTGCTTTTGAACATAGACGGGGGTTTTCACATGGTGTATTTTTGGTTATATGGCAAAAAGGCCCCCAAAATTTTGGAAAAAGAAAGTGAATTTAAAATTTCAGCCGACCAAAATAAAAAAGGGTATACGGGCACAGGGGGGCCCACATACTTTCAACAGGCTCTTTTGAAGGCATATGGTTTTTGTTTGAGGGGGCAAAAAACCAGGGAACTAGGTTTTCCTGTTTTAAGGAACCCCCCTTCCAAGTCTTTTGACCCAAACGTTTTTTAGGATTGCCCAATTTTCCCAAAACTCCGGGTTTTTAAATCCCCCCGAAAAAGTCCCCCGGGTGATGTGCCCCCCCCTTGCTTCAGGGGGGTTTGGTGTGTGCAGGGGGAGTGAGGATTCCCCCCACAAGAATTTTGGTTTTTTTTTTTACTGACCAAGCCTGGCCCCCAGTAATGCTTTTCCCTCCATAGCTTTTTGCAAACGCAATCAGGATTTTCTTTACTTGTTTTCAAAAAGATTTCTCTGCCGCCTTCCATAAAGTTAGATTTTGGAGTAATGACTAATATAGTTTCTCCCCATCTGCCCCAGGGCCGTCCTTCTTTTTGGGCCGGGGGTAGCCACCCCCGGGGGGCCCCCCTCCGGGGCAGCTCCCCCCGGGGCGCCGGGATTGGGGCCCCCCAGCGCCGGCTCGGAGGTCGCCGGGGAGGCGGGGTTTCCCCTGGGGGGCCCCCGATGCCAGCGCCGGTCTGTGGCGGGGTCCCCCACCCCCCTCCTTCCTCGCCAAAACTGCGCCGGCCGGGTCACAAAAGCAACCACACCCCCCGCCGCCTGCACCACGCGGTGCAAGCAGCGGGAGGGCAGAACAGGGGGATCTTCGCTCCCGGCTGTTCAGCTCCCGGGAGGCTGGGGGGCAAGGCCGATGTAATGTCATCCGCGCGCCTTTCCGGGGGCCCCGCACTTTGCTTGACGGGGTCCGGACGAGGAAAAGAGGAAGGAAATCGTGATTTTTATTTAAAAAATTTTAAACTCGGCCCTGCCTCCCCAATTACCGGCCCTGCCGCCCAAATTTCCCCCGGCCCTGCCTGCCCAATTCCCCGGGCCCCTGCCCCCTAAAATTTCCCCCGCCTCCCTTTTCCCAATTTACCCCCCGAACCCCCCCTTAATTTACTATCTTGGGGGAAATACGGGGGGCCCTAAAATCTACAGGGGGGGGGGCTATAAACCTACCTACGGGGGCAGTATTTACCTACGTGGGCCTGTAATCTACCACTAAGGGTGGGCAAATTACCCTATTTAAAAATGGGGGGGCCATAACTGAGGTAGGAATTGATAGCGAAGTCTGAAAAGAGGATTCAAAGATGTTTGGGGTTTTACATTTTTTCGGGGAAAGTGGCCGGGACAGGCGTCATGGGGTTGGAAAGAGGAGAAAAAGAACGATCAGAGAACACTGCCCAGCGCTAAGTCCTGCTTTAAATGGTGCCCCTACTGGTATGTTTAAATTTTGTTTCTTTGGTAGTTTTTTTTTTTTTTTGGGGGGGAGGGGGGGGCATTTCCCCCCCTTGCCCAGGGGCCCCCCTAGGCTGTTTAAACGGGCCCTCCTGAGCGGGGGTCTTTGCAGTCTTCCGGGGGTGACCCCCGGCCTCTGGCAGTTTATCGAATTGTGCTCTCCTTCCCTGGGCTGCCCAGTTTAGGTGGTTGGCCAAATCTGGGTAGGTTAGTAGTTGTCATGCTCCTACCATTTACAGATCATGGATTGAACCATGCTCTGTGAGATGTTCAGAGCTTGGGCTATTTTTTTTAAAACAGCCCTGCAAACACTTTGACACAACTTTATCACTGAAGTGTGTTCCTTGGTTTTCATGATGCTGTTTGTTCTCCAATGTTCTCTTACAAACCTCTGAGGCCTTCACAAAATAGTTATAGTGATAATAAATGACATCTATTTACTAATTAGCTGACTTCTAAACGCAATTGGACACAATGGATTTTGTTTAGTGGTAGCAGAGTACAAGGGGCTGAATACATATATGCACGCCGCACTTCAGTGTTTTTTTTTAATTTGATTTCCAAGCATTTGGAAAAGTGCGTTCTCATTTGCACTTCACTTTACCTTTCTGTTCTATGTTTTCTCTATCCATAAAATATAAATTTTTTTGGGGTGTAACGTTTAAATAAAGGGGAAAATTTAAGGGGGGGAATACTTTTGCAACCCACTAACTGTAGATTGGCTCACCCAACACAGCAGAAAAGTTATTAAAGGTGGGACCTCTACTAACAAAAGGGTTTGAAGAAATTTTTGGCCTTCTCTGTATTTGATGAAAAATCAAAAAACATTTCTGAATTTAAAAAACGGGGTGGTCACCCAGCTGACAAAAGGACTTGTCCCTGCACACACTGACTGTCTGCACTGATTGGATAATGTCACACTGGCAATGAACCCACCAATTTGGGAACACCACTGACAGATTCAGAAGAAAAAAGGTTTTCGTTTGCATACCAAATGCCCGGGCTACTTGCCAACTGGTATTTGGTCTTTTTTTGTCACGCAAAGGGACGGCTTTTGTTTGCGTATTTAACACCCTCTCCCTTTGCCCCCACACCCAAAAACCGGATGGAAGAACGCACATGTTCTCAGTTTTTCAGACCACCGGCGGTGTAAAGAACCGTCCAGGGGAAAATCCGTGCAGTAGGATGGGGACACAGATTTTTCTATTGCACCCAGGGGAGCGTTTCTTTTTCGGTTTTTTAGAAGTTTTTTAAAATTGAAACCCTGAAAACCCACAAAAAAACCCTGGGCCCTGAGGGCCCGCCCTAAAACACGCTTAAAATGGGACGTACTTCCCTGTATTTCGCGCCGTAGGGTAAATATGGGGGGATAGCGTCCCAGTCATTTCGGGAAAAATTTTCCCCCGGGAAAACGGGAGGGAGAAAGTGTCGCGTCAATTCACAGCGATAACGCCCAGAATAATGCATTTAATGGCCGGCGGGCGCCAAACCCCCCCACACAGGGTAATTGCGGGGAAAAAGTCCTGCAAATTTCTGCCGTTGAACATAGCCTAAAAAGAAACCCAGAGTTATTTCATAGGGACACAGGGGTTACTTAAAACTTCAGGAGATTCACACGGTCTTTAAGTAAGGGATTTAAACCCCGGGTTCCCCAGGGTGGCCTTAGAAATCGTACAAAACTTGTTCCCCCAGATTCCAGTGTCTGATTTTGTCAAGGTCTTTGAAGACAATCCTCCGGCCTTACCTGTGACTTGTATGTAAACCTGGGTGTTGGTGGGACACGTTAAGGAATGTGAGCTTGGCCTTTTGGTTTTTCCAAACCCCGTGTGGCAGGAGGGAATGCTTTGCAGAAGTACAGTACACAGGTCACCTCAACAGCACGGGCCGCCTTCACATACCTCATGGGTGATGAATCCTGATGAGTCAAGTGTCTATTGTACCTGAAGAATTCCTTAGACTTGGTGTGTAATAAAACTATTGCAATTTCAGAAATCACACTTGTGTGCGTGTACTGTGAGTGTGTCGGGGATAGGATCCTGCAGATTGATGACACGGTCCATGCACTTCACTTCTGTTTTGGGTTCACTCCCTTTTTCCCAAAACCTTGGCAGTCCCCCTTACGGGCCGACACGCCGGGGGCCCCCTCATGTTAGGGTAATTTTTACACGGCGATTTTTGGAAATTGAATTCCACCAAAAAAACCCGCGTCAGCGGGTCCAAAGTGCACCAACACCCCGGGGCATGTTTGGCTGCAGAGGAGCGCACCGTATGTTTTAAATAGGGCGTGCTGCATCTTTATCAAAAACTGACAAACAATTCTTTTGAACGAACAGAAAGACGCATCAGAAAACGCAAGAAAACCCCTATTGTCGATCACTCGTCTAAGCTGAGGTGTTTTTAGATTGCAAGCAAAAAAAACACTGCTCATTTGCTAATGTTGTTTGGGGAAAATTTAGGGTCCGATGATGGATCCCAAAAAAAGCATCTGCTAATGTATGTTCACACGGACAAAACATGCGATGTGAACATACCCTTAAAAATTGGAGGAGGGAGTCTGGGTCAGCATATTACAATCTAATAATCTGTGTGTCACAAGTATGGTAAAACATACAATACAGAAATGTATTGCAATGTTGTGGGAAACATTAAGGAATTGCTAGCCTAGTCCCCAAATTTGGGGAACAATTTTAAAAAAGGGGCAGCAAGCTATGGGACAGCCTCAGGTTGCAAAAACTCTAGCTACGCTACTGTACACCTCTCTGCATCTTGTTTCCTCCCGACCTATAATGGACACCCTGGGGGATGCTTCAATGGCAGTTTAGGCAGATGCCAATGTATAAATGGGTGTCCTTTAAAGGGGTTTTAGCATTACACCCTTTTGCAGATTCGAGTGGTTTCTGTCTGTTAAAGCTTTTAATCCTCCTGTTTTAGGCAGGAATCGACAGCTGTATAATTTTGTGTTTTAGGGGGGGGGGGTTGCAGTGTATAAGGCTGTGTTATATAGGGGAGACAGTGTAAAACTGTGTTATAAGGGGAAGTGAATCTAGTAGCTAGAACTCATAAAATTTCCCCCAACTTTTTCATAGAATTATCACTGGAAAAAGGGGCCTAGAGCTGAACAGCCTTTTTATACACACATTTTCACAGGCCCCCGTTTCAAATTTCAACACCTCAAGGGAGTAACACAGAGTGCAACAGCCAAACACAGCAAAGGGGGTGTCCCATCACCGCTGAGAAATGGCTGTAATGCCAGATTAGTCAGATCTGCCAAATTAAAGGCAATGATAAGGGGCGTGCCAAATTTGGCCCAGAAAGCTGTGTAACCAGTTCTTGATGTTTTGATCATTCACTCCAAACTTTGACAAAGTGCCTCAGTACCGCACAAAAACAATTTTTTAGCGCGCCAAAAATTTTGGGGGTTCTGGGGTGTCCCCCCATTTAGAAGTAGCGCATTTAAATTTTTTTGACCCAAAATTTGGCGCAAACAGTTAAACGGAGACCAGGGGAAAGGTGGGGGCCCGAGCCAGACTTTTGGTATTTGGGTTACACTCCCTTATTATGACCTGCAGAAAAAACAGCCAGACCAGGGAAAGGTGGTGCCTGAGCCAGACTTGTGGTATTGGGTCTACACTGCCCTGTATGTATGGCCTGCAGAAGAACAGCCAGACCAGGGTAAAGGTGGTGCCTCAGCCAGACTTGTGCTATTGGCTCTACACTGTCCTGTATGTATGACCTGCAGAAGAACAGCCAGACCAGGGTAAAGGTGGTGCCTGAGCCCAGACTTGTGGTATTGGCTCTACAACTGCCCTGTATGTATGACCTGCAGAAGAACAGCCAGACCAGGGTAAAGGTGGTGCCTGAGCCAGACTTGTGGTATTGGCTCTACACTGCCCTGTATGTATGACCTGCAGAAGAACAGCCAGACCAGGGTAAAGGTGGTGCCTCAGCCAGACTTGTGGTATTGGCTCTACACTGCCACTGTATGTATGACGGCAGAAGAACAGCCAGCAGGGTAAAGGGGTGGTGGCGGGTGCCTGAGCCAGACTTGTGGTATTGGCTCTACACTGCCCTGTATGTATGACCGGCAGAAGAACCAGACCAGGGTAAAGGTGGTGCCTGAGCCAGACTTGTGGTATTGGCTCTAGACTGACCGGTAGGGATGACCTGCAGAAGAACAGACCAGGGTAAAGGTGGTGCCTGAGCCAGACTTGTGGTATTGGCTCTACACTGCCACTGTATGTATGACCTGCAGAAGAACAGCCAGACCAGGGTAAAGGTGGTGCCTGAGCCAGACTTGTGGTATTGGCTCTACACTGCCCTGTATGTATGACCTGCAGAAGAACAGCCAGACCAGGGTAAAGGTGGTGCCTGAGCCAGACTTGTGGTATTGGCTCTACACTGCACCTGTATGTATGACCTGCAGAAGAACAGCCAGACCAGGGTAAAGGTGGTGCCTGAGCTAGACTTGTGGTATTGGCTCTACACTGTCCTATATGTATGACCTGCAGAAGAACAGCCAGACCAGGGTAAAGGTGGTGCCTGAGCCAGACTTGTGGTATTGGCTCTACACTGCCCTGTATGTATGACCTGCAGAAGAACAGACCAGGGTAAAGTTGGTGCCTGAGCCAGACTTGTGGTATTGGCTCTACACTGCCCTGTATGTATGACCTGCAGAAGAACAGACCAGGGTAAAGGTGGTGCCTGAGCCAGACTTGAGGTATTGGCTCTACACTGCCCTGTATGTATGACCTGCAGAAGAACAGACCAGGGTAAAGGTGGTGTCTGAGCCAGATTTGTGCTATTGGCTCTACACTGCCCTGTATGTATGACCTGCAGAGGAACAGCCAGACCAGGGTAAGGTGGTGCCTGAGCCAGACTTGTGGTATTGGCTCTACACTGCCCTGTATGTATGACCTGCAGAAGAACAGACCAGGGTAAAGGTGGTGCCTGAGCCAGACTTGTGGTATTGGCTGGGATGATACCATTAATTTCGAGTAGAACAAGCCAATTCAACATAATAAAGGAGTCCTGGTTTCTGATGAAGCTGCAGGTGTGTTCTCACGTCACAGCATTCAGCCCCAGGGGTGGGGGCCAGGTTGTGTCACACAAGGTTTGGCTCCAGATCCTCCCTCTGGTGTCAGAAGAAGCTCGGCACAGTCATTCCAGGCAGCAGATCTCTGGGGCAAGGAGTGGAGGCGATCAGCATGGTCGTCAGCACCTTACACCTTTCCGTTCTTATCTCAGTCATTGGACTCGCGTGTTCTGCAGACCCCATACAAGGTAAGATTATGTATTATTTCATAGTCTATTGAATGTCTATCACACTTGTCTTTCTATGTTATTATAGCCACTGTGGCCAGAGGCGTAACTTGAAGCCCCTGGGCTCTAGTGCAAATAGTGAAATGGGGCCCCCCCAGCTACCATGAGCCACTTACAATGCTGATATCTTCTTATGTGGCAGAAGGGTTTTTGGGGCCTCTCAGGCTACAGGACCTGGTAGCGACTGCTACCTCTGCACCCCCTATAGCTACGCCCCTGACTGTGGCTTTAATCAGGGGGCCATAGGTGTAACTACCGTATAGCTATAGCAGCCACAGCAACTGCCCACAGGTTGAGGGGGCTCCACTCAGAGACACAAACATTGGGCCTTATGTATGAAAGCTGTCTAACAATAAGACTGTGTTTGTTGCCCATAGCAACCAACCAGCATTAAAGTCATTGGTTGCTATTGGCAACAAAGACAGTCTTATTGTTAGACAGCTTTCATACATAAGGCCCAATGTTCCTTTTTGTAGGGAACGAGTAGTTGGTGGCTTTCTTATTTAGTTTGTCATTAGGTGCTGGGGCCCCCATCTAATTTTGCTAAGGGGCCCTATGAATTCTAGTTATGCCCCTGCAAGGCTCCTATACCCCCTTCCCCAATTCTTCTCAATGAGCTGACCAGCTTCACTGTCCTTATGGGCAGAGGCATAACTTGAAGCTCCAGGGCCCCCAGCTACCATGTGCCACTTACAATGCTGGTATCTCCTTGTGTGGTAGAAGACCTTTTTGGGCCCCCTCAGGCTGCAGGGCCCGGTAGCGACTGCTACCTCTACAGCCCCTGTAGCTACGCTCCTGCTTATGGGTCTTCTAGTCAGTGAATCAATTTCCCAGGTCTTCAGCCTCACCTCACTGACTGACACGGTGACTCCTATCTTTTCTTTACATTCTTCTAGTCAGCATTTTGTTTAAGGGACTCTACTATCAATTTTTTTTAAACATTGGAAAGCAATATGTGACTATTTTAGGTATTTTGTTTTTTCAATATAATTTTTTTTAAAGTACCCCTGGTTTGTCTCTATGACTTCCCTTCTGTGAGCTCACCTCTGATAGCGGCAATGAGGAGCACTTGACCGTTCTTCTTCTAGACCAGGGGTCTCCAACTCCAGTCCTCAAAGCCCACCAACAGGTCATGTTTTCTGGCTTTCCTCAGTAGTGCACAGGTGATATCATTATTGTCAGTGCATTCTATGGGAGATCCCGAAAACATGACCTGTTGGTGGACCCTGAGGACTGGAGTTGGGGAACACTGTTCTAGACAACTATGACCTGGGAAGAGTAATTGTTATCAGCAGGACCTGATAAGTTTGAAGAAACCTCACCCCCTTCCATCTCTGTGCAGAAGATGATGAACCCATTATCCTTTCATGTATTGCTCTTGTCATTGCCCTGTGGTCTAGTCTAATCTATCCATAAATAATAGAGCAATCATTATGTCACTACCCACTACTTGTGATGAGACTACACAGAGATAAGTTGCAGTAGAGTGAGATTAGTCTGCCTGGCAATTCAGTAGTTTTATCTCTTTATTATCATAGCTAGAGAGGGGCAAGATTCTATGTGTATTTGAATTGCATAGGACTGCCAAAATAAGTAATTGAAAAATAAATATTGCCAAAAATTCTGGCAGGACTATGAATCTTAACAAAAATACCCCTTTCTAACAAAAGTGTCCCTTTAAGGAAGTTACTTCAGGAATGGAACAGGTGCCATATTTCGTGGGTGGACCAAGGGGTGGCAGTCAAAATTACACTCCGCTCAAATTACTATAATACTGAGTAATACCATTCCCTGTGCCCTGGTATACTCTACACATAGTCCAGCATATGATATGGAAATGTATACGGAGCAGCTCCATTCCTTGAGTCGGTAGATCCGCCTTACATGGACCTTTTTAAAGGGATTTTCTCACCATGTTGTTTCACAGAGCCACAGCCAGCTTTAGACTCACAGGGGGTGAATGCTTGTCATTTAGTTAGGAAAACAAACTGCGAGATAAGACTCTGCAGGGAGTGACTCACCATGGTCGAAATGACTGATGGCAGCTTGGAGCACTGAGAGAGAAAAGAAAGCAGGGAGAGGTGGTCGGTAACCAGAGAAACTTGTGGGCTCCAAGGGTGCGTCCACACGGCAGTGACAAAAAACCGGTTGGATTCTGTCTTAAAAATCCGGCCTGTACTTTGTCATCTTTTGAATGGTTTCGGGGGACGGTTCTGTTTGCAGATCTACCGTCCCCCTCAACCATTGCACATCTTCCGCCAAAAAACCAAACAGCCGATTGTGAATGTTGAAAGTTTTTCGGAACACCGATGGTGTAAAAAACCGTCCGGCTGAAAATCCGTTCAGTCATGACTGCTGTACAGATTTTCTAGTAGAGTCTATTAAAGTTTCAAATCCAAAAACTGTCTGAAAATCCAACTAAAAACTTTGCCATGTGGACTGACCCTAAAAGGAGTTAAGATCTTCTTTATCTCCTGACCAAACCAAAGCAAAACAGCAATGTATTTGATAATAGTCTTAATTTACTTTTTCCTTTTCATTAAAATTGAATCAATGTGGTGAGAAAACCTCTTTAAGGGTAGTTGTGGGGTCCTATTCATTACTAAATGCTATAATGCAGCCAATATAGCTCCTTTAAAGGGGTTTTGTCTCAAAGCAAAATCCCATTCTAAGGCCTGCTTGTATAACCACATGTGTCTGTCTTCTACCTCCACCCCAGGGATCACACACCCTCTGTCCTCTTCTCAAACCCCCTTCATTTGTTTGTTAGGGCACTGCAGCTAGCACCCCTTAGTTGAATGGTACCATGCTGCACATTGAACATTTACCTGTCAGAACAGTAGTTTGTGCTCCAGAGCCGCTGTTCCTTGTATATCAGGGAAAGGAACTTGCAAAATAGTCATCCATTTGGGCTTCATTTAGCTGATGACCCACTTCTGCCTTCTCTTCCCCTCGACACGTTGGTCATTCTCTCTTCTTCATGCATAACATGGACAGCTCATTGATTTTAATAAGACCTGTTTTTTTTAATCAACAATAAAGAAGTGTATTGAAAAGTAAATTCAAAATATACGTTACAAGATACAAGTCAAAGAAGGAAAATGACATTATATAATAGAGGGGAACACAAAGCCCGATGCCCTGAGCAGCTTGAGGCAATATAGTATGGTACAAAAGACAAACTCTTCTTATAAAGCATGTAACATAAGTAGACTAATTTAGGAACATTGTTCCTAAGGCATATATTAAAGCACAGGTGTCAAACACAAGGGCCACATCCGGCCCGCGATCTCCCTGACTCCGCACGGCTGTTTTACCACAGCCGTGCGGAGTCAGTCAGCTAGTACAGGAGAAGGCAGGAGGGATCGTTTCCCTCCCACCTTCTCCCTTTGTATGTACTGTGCTCGGTGAGCGCGGGTACATAGGGCGTCGCAGGGGGCGTGACGCGCCGCTTTGCTCAGTCCCTGTGACGTGGGTCTCCTCGCCGGCAGCCTCTGCCGCCAGAGGAGATCTCTGGGAGCTGCGTAGGGCGTAAGCGGCGTGACGTCACGCCGCTTACACCGTAACAAGCACCCAGGACCGGACCGCGCTGCAGGGAAACACGAGGTAAGTAGTGTTTTTTCATTTTATATCATTGGGGGCATCTGCCTGGCTAACTGGGGGCTACTGGGGCATCTGTCTGCTACTGAGGGGGCTATGGGGCATCTGCCTGGCTACTGGGGGACCATGGGGCATCTGTGTGGCTAATGGAGCAATCTGCCTGGGTACTGGGGGCAATGGGGCATCTGCTGGCTACTGGGGCATCTGCCCGGGTACCGGGGGGCTATGACGGCATCTGCCTGGCTACTGGGGGACTATGGGGCATCTGCCGGTCAAATGGGGGACTATGGGGCATCTGCTGGGCTACTGGGGGACTATGGGGCATCTGCATGGCTACTGGGGGGACTATGGGGGATCTGCTGGTACTGGGGGACTATGGGCATTGCCCGGCTATTGGCGGAACTATAAAGGGGCATCTGCCTGGCTACTGGGGGACTATAAGGGGGGATCTGCCTGGCTACGGGGGGTTATGTGGGGCATCTCCCTTTCTATATGGGCATATTTCCTGGCTGCAGAGGGCATATTACTATCTGGCTACAGGGGGCAAAAAATACCTATCTACCTACAAAGGGAAGATATAACTGTCATCTACAGGGGCTTTTAGCCACTTAGTACTACCTACAAGTAGTTCTAAAATTATGTCGGCCCTTTAAGGTACGCCGTGAGGCTGATGTGGCCCCCGGTGAAAATAATTGACACCCCTGCATTAAAGAATAGGAGATACTGAAAATGTATCAACATATGTCCCTAGTATGAACATACAGCTCTGGAAAAAATTAAGAGACCACTTCAAAATTTTCAGTTTCTCTGTTATTTTATTATAGAAACTACTGACAACATATCTCCGAAATTCCAAGCAAAAAATGTTGTATTTATTTGCAGCAAATGAGAAATCTTCAAAATAATAAAAAAGAAGCAGCAGCAGAGCTGTCAGACCTCAAATAATACAAAGAAAACAAGTTCATATTTATTTAAAAACAATAAGACTAATGTTTTAAGTCAGGAAGAATTCAGAAATCAATATTTGGTGGAATAACCATGATTTTTTCATTCAAATTCTCTCTGGCCTATTCCTAGCACTTGTTTTGCATCCACTTGTCCTATTGCAAGAGGATTGTGAAGACCACAGCAGGGTTTTTTTTATACTTTCCTTCATTAAATAAGATTTGGTTCAGGTGATCACCTCATCAGAAGCACATTAAGTAGAATGAGGTGGACTTTGGTTGGAATTCAACTGACACTGGAATGGAATGGCCGTCAGACATGTAGAGATGCTGATTTTTTAGAAAACTGTGTAGTGGTCTCTTAATTTTTTCCAGAGCTGTATGTCCAAGTATTAAGGCCGAGTTCACACGGCTTATTCAAGACGGAATTGCGAGCCGGATTGCGCTTGCAAATCCGTCTTGAATAAGGGGCGGGTGCGGGGGCGCGGCCGCGTCCCCATAGACTTGCATTATCCACGGCGTATTTGTGCACTGGATAATGTGCATGTCACTTTCTCCCCGCCCGGCGGATTCGCCGAGTGCTGAGGAGCGACGGAATCCACTGTTCTCTATGAGAATGGTGGATTACCATAATTACGGCGACAGATTGGCGCCGTACTGCAGCGCAAATCCGGCACGCAGTACGGCACCAATCCGCGCCGAAATAAGCCGTGTCAACGGCCCTTAAGGCGTATTTTACGTGAGGTCAACAATGGACCAATAGAAAAGAAAATAGGAACTGTTTAGTGCTTTACTTCTCCTGTGGAGGCGCTGCAGGGAAACTGAACACTTGTGTCTAAACACATGGGATTGTAAAAGGTGGACAATCGCTTTAATTCATGTCTATTTATAGGGGTTTTTCAAGACTTTTAAAACCCTCCCTCTCACAGTGCTAAAATACAAAATTATCCCATACTCACCTCTCCCATTACCACCATTCCAGAGCTCTAGTCTCCCATTCACCTGTTCCTTAACTGATGACATTGCGTTCATGAATCACATGATGCCTCAGCATGTGACTACAGAAGTCAGTGATTGGCTGCAGCATCATGTGATCCATGAACGTGATGTCATCAGTGAGGGCCGGGGGGAACACCGGAGCTCTGGCAGCACTGGAATGGTGGCGATGGGAGAGGTAAGTATGGGGTAATTTAGTATTTTAGCACAATGGGAGGTGGTAGGTAGGTTTTTTAAAAGACATAGAAAAAACCTTTAACCAGATATGTGTCAGATGCATTACTCAGAATTTCCTCTTTTCTAACAGTTATTTCAGGGGTGTTTATGCCAAATAACATCTCAGTGGATTATGATGGAGCCAAAACAGCTTGTGCCATGCAATACAGCAGACTGGCGACACTGGCGGATATCACTGCTGCATATAGAAATGGCTATGAAATCTGCAAGTAAGTATGATGGACAACATGAGGGAGCATAAAACCACGGCTCTATATGTGCACCTTCCTTGTAGAGGACCTGTGACCTCTCCTGACAGGTCTGTTTTAGTAAATCCTTGTGTTCCCCATGGAATAACCATCCTGGAGCCTCTTCTCTTATATCTCGGTGTTGTGCTGTTCCTCTGTTATTCCTCCTGGAAATGTATTACTGAATCTGTCAGATGGGCGTTACCATCCAGTTTCCATAGAGTTGTGTCCACGCATTGACTATCAGCATGGATTGGATTATTTCATACTGTGCAGGGATACCCCTCCCAATTGGTACCACCGATCTGACAGATTCAGTAATACATTTCCAGGAGGAACAACAGAGGAACAGCACAACACAGAGATATAAGAGCAGAGGCTCCAGTATTGTTATTTCACAGGGATCACAAAGATTTGAAAAAGATATGTCAGGAATGGCCATGGGTTTATCTTAGAAATTTATACTGTACAGTTCCTCTGTTGTTCCTCTTGGAATTTATAAATCAACAACTGGATGCACCTTATCATTGGTGTGTGTCTCTGCATGCTGTGACACTATCCCAACAGTGCTGACACTGTCACCGTGCCTGGAGAGACACCCTACTGACAAAAAGTACACCCAAGCAGTTCAGGAGGAATAACAGTCACAATGCAAACTTCTAAGAGAAAATGCTACATAATTGTGATATTATTGGTTATTAGCCACTTGAACGGGCTTTTATGAGATTACAAAAACAATGCCACTACTGTCCGTGCGTGATACTGTAGCCAACTCCTATTCAACTCCTTTAAAGGGGTTTTGCCACAAAGTAAAATTGACGTGGGAAGCTTGCAAATGAAATAAGAAACATTTTCACCAGTCATTATTATTAAAAAGTCTGGACCGTTTTGGACGTAGCTGCTCCGTGAGTGATCCATTGTTTACAGCTCGTCTCCAGGGGATACGACCAGGGCTGAGAGCTCCTCAGTCCTGGTCGCACATGCTCAGACATCACCTCTCCTCTCAGGCAGCTACTGAGTGTTCAAACCCCAGGTGCTGTCACTCTACTCCTGTCCTCTGTGCTCCTTAGTAATTAGTCAAACAGTGCAAATAAATAAAAAAGAAACCTCAATGAGGTCTGTGCATTGATAAAGAGAAATAAAATCCACAGGTTTGGTTCCTGCAGAGATTTGAACCTAGGACCTTTGTGCCTGGAGGCAAAAACTTTACCTCTGAGCTACTCACAATGCTTTACATAAACAGACCTTTCTTTGACTACAGAGAGGAAAGGCCTGGTGATGTCATCCTGCTGAGTCACATGATATTCAAACAAATCACACATGCCCCCTTCTGAGCTCACAGAGCTGAAGAGCTGGATGCAGGAGGGATGAAATGAGATTGTGGCAAAACCCCTTTAAGAGATGAGTGACATTAGACAACATATACATTTTGTAGGCTTGTCCCAACAGTGCAGGTTTTCGGTTGGATTCACAGATGGTTTTTGGATTTGAAAACCGTCTGTAAACCGACTGTTAACCTTTTATATTGCCTTAAATAGAAAATCCACGCAGTAGTTGACACTGCACGGATTTTCCACTGGATGGTTGTTGACACCACCCGCATATCGAGAAACTCAGAACATGTTCATTCTTCCGCCCGGTTTTCAGGGATGGCTTGAATCCGCAAAGCATGGAGAAAAGCTGTCCCCCCTATGTGCCAAAAAAAGACCAAATACCTGTCGGAAAATGCGACCGGTATTTTGTCAATGCCGTGTGAACGCACCCTTTTGTTTTGCACCCTTTGTTTTATTTTGCGATGCATCACAGCTATGGGAGGTGATTTAAATTACTTGTTTGAGGAGATGGGGGAAGAGATTTAGGGCTCATCCCCACGGCACTGGGCAAATACCGGTCGGATTATTGTAGGGGTTGACAAACGGTTTCACAGTTTTCAGAACCGAAAACCGTCCAAAAACCCTTGCCGTGGGGGCAACGCTTTTCCTTACCTATCAGTAGCGATCTAGTGGGGAAAGGTCCAGCAGCAGGGACACCTATCGTGATGCTTTTTTTTCTCTTTTTCAACCAGATGGGGCTGGGTAGAGGAGAAGAGGGTTGTCATGCTACGACTGACGCCATTTGAGGCATGTTCCGGCTACAATGTTGGTATTCTGATGAGAGACTGCCCAAATGTCAGATTCACATTCTGTGTGAATAGTGCATCAGGTGAGTTCACACATGCAGATCTGATTTCGGAGTCCGGCAAATCTATTATCCTGATTATTAACTATGAGAGTTTACAATGGACGTGTTAGCAATCCTGGCGTGTAATGAAATGGTTCCTATATTGTTCCTCCCGGAAATCTCAGACTAAATTGACAACTGGGTGATTACACAGTCTGACAAAGTTAAGTAAGTGCTAGCAGTATCAGAATGTGCAGGGACACGCCCTGTTGTCAATTTATTCATACAGAGGGACGTGTTATTTCATTGAGATAGCACGTAGTTACAAAACCAATTACTACAGGAAACCTAACAGGTCCTTACTTAAAGTGCTTCCTAATTATGTCACAATTTTTTCAAGCTCCAGGTTTGCAGTTACACAATGATGATACAGTATCTCACAAAAGTATGTAAATATTGTATTATATCTTTTCATGGGACAACAATACTGAAGATCTGACACTGATACAATGTAAAGTAGTCAGTGCACAGCTTATATAACAGGGTAAATCTGGTGCCCTCAAAATAACTCACACAGCCATCAATGTCTAAACTGCTGGCAACAAAAGTGAGTACACCCCTAAGTGACAACAAAAGTGAGTAGACCCCTCAAAAGTGAGTACACCCCTAAGTGACAACAAAATTGAGTACACACCTAAGTGAAAACAAAAGTGAGTACACTCCTAAGTGAAAATGGACAAATTGTGCCAAAAGTGTCAATATTTTGCGTGGCCGCCATTATTTTACAGCACTGCCTTAACTCTCTTGGGCCTGGAGGTCACTAGAGCTTCACAGGTTGGAATCCTCTTCTCTCCTCCATGACGACATCACGGAGCTGGTGGATGTTAGAGACCTTGTGCTCCTCTACCTTCCATTTGAGGATGCCCCACAGATGATCAATAGGCTTTTGGTCTGGAGACGCTTGGCCAGTCCAGCACCTTTACCCTCATTTTCTTTAGAAGGGCAGTGGTCATCTTGGTGGTGTATTTGGGGTCGTTATCATGTTGGATACTGCCCTGCGGCCCAGAAGGGAGGGGATCATGCTCTGCTTCAGGATGTTACAGTACATATTTGCTTTCATTGTTCCCTCAATGAACTGTAGCTTCCCCCCAGCCGGCAGCACTCATGCAACCCCAAACCACGACACTCCCACCACCATGCTTGGCTGTAGGCAAGACACACTTGTCTTTGTACGCCTCACCCGGTTGCCGTCACACGCGCTTGACACCATATGAACCAAATAAGTTTATCTTGGTCTCATCAGATCACAGGACATAGTTCCAGTAATACATGTCCTTAGCCTGCTTGTCTTCAGCAAACTGTTTGTGGGCTTTCTTGTGCATTATCTTTAGAAGAGGCTTCCTTCTGGGAAGACAGTCATGCAGACCAATTTGATGTAGTGTGCGGCGTATGGTCTGAGCACTTAAAGACTGACCCCCCACCACTTTAACCACCGCAGCAATTCACTCATCTCTGAATATGATGCTGAGGCCTGCTCTGAGTGGAACCTGTCTTGTTAAACGGCTGTAAGGTTTTCGCCACCACGCTGCAGCTCAGTGTCAGGGTGTTGGCAATCTTCCTATAGCCTCAGCCATCTTTATGTAGTCAAAAATTCTTTTTTTCAGATCCTCAGACAATTATTTGCCATGAGGAGCCATGCTGAACATCCAGTGACCAGTATGAGAGAGTGTGAGAGAGATAACACCAAATGTAACAGACCTGCACCCCATTCACACCTGAGACCTTGAAACACTAACAGATTACATGACTCCATGGAGGGAAAGTGGCAAATTGGGCACAATTTTTCCATTGTCACTTAGGGGTGTCCTCATTTTTGTTGCCAGTGGTTTAAACATTGATGGCTGTGTTGAGTTATTTTGAGGGCACCAAATTTACACTGTTATACAAACTGTACACTGACTAATATACATTGTGTCATATCTTTAGTGTTGTCCCATAAAACATATAATACAATATTTACAAAAATGTGAGGGGTGTGCTTATTTTTGTGAGGGCATTGGCAACATCTGGAGTTGTCACAGCGGATATATTGCAAAACTCGGTTGTGCAAAAGTTGGCTTGTATCGAATCTTGGCAAAAAAAGGACTGATCATAGACTATGAATGAGCCATGAGTGGTGACCATGCCTTAAAGGGGATGTATCGCTTCCTTAGTTCGGCTGATTCACACTGCTCTCAGCTTCTCAAATCTAGGAATGCAGGGGCGTTTCTTCCCCTCCCCGCTGGGTGACATCATCCCCCCCCTTCACTGCTGACTCCCAAGACTACCCCCTTCCTGAGTCCACATGTCACTGTGTCTATCCCTATCAGTCTTATTTTGTAAGAGCTGTATACATACCACAGGCTGCATTCAATCTAGACTCAGCACTGATCTCTCCTCTCACAGCTGGAGATGTGTTACAGTTGAATCCAGCTCTAAGAACAGATCTCCCTTCGATGCAGGAGAGTTAGGCACCGGGACAAAACTGTTATGTTTTCTCATTATAGAATCTGCTGCAGTCTGTTTCTGCTGGGTGTGGAGAGAGAAAATGCTACGGCCCCTAACTCTGAGTCAGGCAGGGATCGACACACAATTGTGCTGTTTCCTGATTGTGTAAGCCCTTCAGTGTAATTCTGTTTCTTCTGGCTGTGTGCCAGTGAAAATGTGCCGGTCCCTTACTCTGAGTGAGTGAGACAGGAATGCTGGCTCCTGTGAATATGACCAGGGGCTGAACAGAATGTAAATGAGCTCTCAGCTAGTGAAATGCAAGGAGGAGGGATCAGGGGGGATTCCACCAGGACTGGATATCAGTGTAAACAAAAACGCAAGATAAGGGACACTGTGAGAACAAGGCAGCTTTGCTAATGACATCCAATTGCAAAGTTGCTTTTATTCACTGTCCCCTTATTCTGAAGACCATTTAATGAAATGATAAAACCCCTTTAAGATAGGTAGGACTTTACATATGTGTATCAGTAACCAATATGAAGATGTTCCATCACAGCAGATCAGGTGATCTATAATGTATTGATGAATTGCTGTCATTCTGTACATCCAGGGATTGTGCACGAGCTTCAGATACCCACCAGTCTCGTTCCATCCTACGAAAACGCCAGCAAGGTCTGCACAGGCAATGGATTTACTCTCGCCACAAAGGAGCAAATCGAAAACAATACCAGGGACATAACAGATAATCGGTAAGATGTGCTCATCTCTCATCGCTCTAGAATAAGACGATCCTATGCTCATTACCGCTGTGTGTGACCAGGAGTTATTATGATCTTCCTGGTTCATGACTGCCATAACCAGGCTTGGACTGGCCCACAGGGGAACAGGGGAAACTCCATGTGGGCCCCTAAGCATGGCAGACCTGGAGTTGCTTTTCAACTGCATATTCATCCCTAGAAGGGGAATAAAAGCAGATAAAGAGTCAAGAACCAAAAATCAGAGTATAAGAGGCATGTATATCTGTACAGTAACTGTAGGGTGTCAGCTCCACCGGTTTTGCTCCCAAAATTGACTCCAATGGTGGACTCACAGAATCCACTCTACTGGTGGGCCACCAGAATCAACTTCACTGGTGGGGCCCCAGAATCAACTGCACTGGTGAGCCCCAAGAAACATCTCCACTGGTGAGCCCCAGAATCAACTCCAATGGTTGACTCCCAAAATTGACTTCATTGCTGTGCCCCCAGAATCGACTCCAGTGGTGGGCCCTGAGAATCAACTCTACTTTTGGGCTTCAAGAATCAACTCCAATTGTGGGCCCCCAGAATCAGCTCCACTGTTTAGCTACAGGATCAACTGCACTGGTGGGCCCCCAAATCAACTCCATTGGTGGGCCCCTAGAATCGGCTCCATTGGTGGGCCCCTAGAATCGGCTCCATTGGTGGGCCCCTAGAATCGGCTCCATTGGTGGGCCCCTAGAATCGGCTCCATTGGATGGCCCCAAGAATCGGCTCCACTGGTGGGCCCCAAGAATCGGCTCCACTGGTGGGCCCCAAGAATCGCTCCACTGGTGGGCCCCAAGAATCAACTCCACTGGTGGGCCCCAAGAATCCTCTCCACTGGTGGGCCCCAAGAATCACTTCACTGGTGGGCCCCAAGAATCCTCTCCACTGGTGGGCCCCAAGAATCCTCTCCACTGGTGGGCCCCAAGAATCATTTCCACTGGTGGGCAGCAAGAATCATCTCCACTGGTGGACCCTAGGCACCCCAGTCCGACACTGACCAGAACTATTGTGACCAGGGCTGCCACGATGGGTAGGCAGAGGTTGGCGATTGCCTTTTGCACCACCATACGCCGGTCAGAAGAGGGGAGTTGCATGTTGCTGGATAAGCTGAACTCGCTCCATACATGGCAGATACCGGCTGTCATAGCAGACCCCTGTCTTCACCAGTTGGATACAGATATATCTCTGATCCTGGTCATCTGTTCAGATTCTTCGGTCAATGCGATCGCAGCATCTAGGGAGTTATGCAGGAGGGGCAGCTTTCTCAAGACATAATTGTGGGGTCCTGAACTGTAGTCATGGCAGACTGGTGCCTAATGAAGGACCCCAGGCTGCCATCTTACTGTCCATACAACACCCCGCCAGAGGCAGAGTGTAATAGGAGAGCTCTAACTGCACACTGTTCTGCTATACATTAGTATTGCAAAACAGTATATGTGATTTCCCATCTCCGTAGTGGTCTAGTCCCATAGGGGGACTTAAATTACAGTATAAAAATATTTTTTTTTAAATTAAACACACTCCTTTTCCCATTGTACAAATAAAGCAGCTATGTTTTCTATTGAAGCCTATGGGTCTGCTGTGGACATGGCATTATATATTCATATTTGAATATTTTTTGTTTTGTTTTTTGAACACCTGATGCAGATTCTTTAGGTGATCATTGCTGTTTTTGCTTTCATCAGGCTCGCATGGTATGACTGGGGAGTTGGACAAATGAACAATGGGAGCTTTGAGCAGGATTCCTGTAATGATGTGTTGAGCCTTGCTTCTGCCTTCTGTTATAACCCAGCTTGTAAGTATATAGAAGAAAATCAACATTGCACCACATGTACGACAGGTACCTGCCCCTAGCATCCGAAATCGGAGATAACTCAGAGCCCGGCATTTTAACCCCTTAGATGCTGCTGTAGATGATGGCAACTAAGGGACTGTGGAACAGTGCTGCACCCTGTTCCATTGCGTCATCGGTCCCCCTGGGAAAAGATTGTAGGATGCCGGATGTTAGTCATGGCAGCAGGAGAAGCAAAATTCTATACTGTTCTGTAATATATTACTACTGCAAAACAGTGTAAAAGCAATCATACCCCTCAGTTGTCAATTCCCCCTAGGGGGGACTAAGCGTACAAGTAAATAACAATAATAAAAAAAAGTTTAAATCCCAAAATTATAAAAAATTCAACACTTACAAATAAAATAATAAAAAATGTAAACATCGTTAGTATGGCTGTGGCCGTAAAAGTTCAAACTCTCACACTAGTTATCCCATTCGCTACATATCGTAAAAAAGAAAATACTCAAAATACCCACGCAAAAACTGGAATTTTTCAGTTTTTGGGCTGCAAAAAATGTTGCTGCACTGGAAATGTAAAAAATAAAAAAAGTTTTTATTTTTGAAAATTAGTAAAACTCTAAGGCTGCGCCCACACGGCAGAGGATAAAAAAACTGGTCGGATTCTAGTTAGAATCCAATCAGTATTTTACAATCGGTTTCCGTTTTTTTCCATTCTGTTTGCCGCGGTTTCCAGATTTCGGGCGCCCAAGTCAATAGAACCGTCTGTTTTCCGTCGGATTATAGAACATGTTGTAAGTTTTTTTCAAAACTGTTAGTTTTTAAATCCGACCTGAGAAAATCTGAATTTTCTATTGAGCTTTATGGGGAGGATTTTCACTGCTATGTAGACGTGGCCTAACAGTTCTAAAAAAAAAATAACAAAAACATTTTGTATGATCAGAATCGTACCCACCTGCAGAATACAGATATCATCATTTATACCGAACTGAACGTCATAAAGACAAAACCACAGCAAAAATGGTGCCATTGAGTTTTTTCTCTCATTCCACCCCAGCAAAAATGTTTTCGTTTGATTTCCCAGTTTAGCACATGGTACAATCAATGGAAATGGACGAGTTAAAAAGTACAACTTGTCTTGAGAAAAACAAGTTCTTATACAGCTATGTAGATGGAAAAATTAAAAAAACATACAGCTATGTAGATGGAAAAATAAAAAAAAACATACAGCTATGTAGATGGAAAAATTAAAAAAAACAACAACATATGTCTCTCAGAAGTTGGGGAGTTAGACAAAAAAGATTGAGACGTGAACGAAAATCCACGGGTAGGGGTTAAGAAAAATATTCTAGAATCTCTTAAAGGGGTATTCCAAACATTGACGTTTCTGGCCTATTTGTAGGCGTATGCCCAAAAAGTCTAATATGTGAGGGACCATAGGAAATTTTGATCATGGATTTGAACGCAGGACTTTGAAAATAGTCGTGTCTCTAATGCTAGCTATAGGCATCAAGCACAAGGCTGTATTACAGATCTGTCTTGTATGTGTCAGTAATACTACTCCCATATACTGCAATAGGCCCATATCGTAGCCCTGTGTGCCTCTGATTTTATACATATTCCATAAGGCGTCTTCCATTGCACACCATATTATAGTGGTGTTCTCCTCTAGGAGCATTACATCTAGAAGATGCTGCAATTCTATATGAAGGCACCATATGGTGGCAGACTGGCAGGGACTTATATACCATTATACAGGGGCACACATTATTACTGTACATATAAACCCCACGGTCTTCACAATATCTCAGCTTCTCTCAGAGGGGGTCATAGTCTAATTTCTCTATGTCAAACCCAAACCCTAACTCTGATTTTTTTTCAAAGTCACTTTACCCATAAGTACATTTAAGCAGCATTTGAAGAAACTTTACTGTAAGACTCTGTCCAAGAATTTCAAGTCGTAATCCACGTGGATTCCGATTTAAAATACTCGTCTAAAGGTAAATCATCCTCATTGACCTCAATAGAAATTATGCGTTGTAGTTCATATAACACGTATTTTGGCAGTTGGTTGTTAATATTAAAAAAAACATAGAACTTGTTCCTTCTTCCGTCGTATTCCACGTGGAAAATGCGTCAAGAAACTTTTTTATGTTGTTTTGGACGCTGATGCGCATCTAAAACCCGAATAGGACTTGTTTTCTGACTTTAAATTCACCAGAAAAATAACCAAAAATCCACATGAAATACACATTGGACGACGCGTTATCAACGGTAGAATCCAATGAGAATCTGATGAGAAAAATATACTCATTGTCTGAACTTACCCTAGAGATGAAATACACTCAGCAGAGGAACATCATGTAACTCATGTATTTTACTTTGTTCTTTTACAGTATCTGACGTCCTTATTTCAAAAGATAACCAAAGTAAGTTCATGTTGTTGACAATTCATGTTCCAATGTTTCTGACTTCAGCATGTACATGGCAACAGGCGTGAGCCGTATATACTGTACAAGTGCCAAAAACAGGATCTGATCTTGTCCTTGGCAGCAAACCTACTACTTCTGCACAGAGTAGGTTCCCACCTGTATTGAGGTCTCCTTGCTGATTGGGAGGTGGGCTTAAAGGGGTTTTGCCACGATCTCATTTCATACCTCCTGCATCCAGCTCTTCAGCTCTTTGTGCTCAGAAGGGGGCGTGTGTGATTTGTTTGAATTGCATATCATGTGACCCAGCAGGATGACATCACCAGGCCTTTTCTCTCTCTAGTCAAAGAAAGGTCTGTTTATGTAAAGCATTGTGAGTAGCTGAGAGGTAAAGTTTTTGCCTCCAGACACAAGGGTCCTAGGTTCAAATCCCTGCAGGAACCAAACCTGTGTTTTTTTTATTTCTCTTTATCAATGCACAGACCTCATTGAGGGTTGTTTTTTTATTTATTTGCACTGTTTGACTAATTACTAAGGAGGACAGAGGACGGGAGTAGAATGACAGCATCCGGGGTTTGAACACTCAGTAGCTGCCTGAGAGGAGAGGTGATGTCTGAGCATGTCTGACCAGGAGTGAGGAGCTCTCAGCCCTGGTCGTATCCCCTGGAGACGAGCTGTAAACAATGGATCACTAAAGGAGCAGCTAAAACAAAAACGTGCAGAATTTTTAATAATAATGAATGGTGAAAATGTTTGTTATTTCATTTGTAAGCTTCCCACATCAATTTTACTTCGTGGCAAAACCCCTTTAAGTAGTTTTGATCAAAAATGTGAACTAAGAACCTCAAACATTTTTTCATGTATCCTAAGTAGCAGAAATGCTTTTCTAAAAATTCCTATGTGCCTTCTGATAGTTTTTTAGTGCTAGTAGAGTCATGGTTTAGCAGCTGACGTGGGACAGATATGTAACAACTGAGCTCTTAGGGTATGTTCACACTACATGTGCAAATTCGGTGCATAGTCTGGGGCATTAAGGTGTCACAACAGTAGCAGGGTAACTTTAAGAATGTATTGGAGGACAGTCTATGATAACAGGTGGAACTGGGGTAACTTATGTCTCAGTGTTAGGCAGTCTCTTTGGATAGTAAAGGTGCGGTCTGTGGCTTGGTTTTCAGCGGCACCACTGTGGGACAGAAGTCTACCTCTCCATCCACACAATGTCTATACAGTCCTTTATCTCTCTCCGGTGCCGGCCCTGTTGTCTGTAGCTTCCAGTCACAGTATTAGGCTTAATCCGCACTAAAATGGGTGAAAGTCGACCATTTTTTTTTAAACGTTGCACAACCGCGGTTTTTGACACGTTTTGTGCAAAAATCGCGGTTGGTTCTCGTTTATTCACCGTCGCCCATACAATTGTTTGTATGGGAAGGTGACGAAAAAACTCAGTGTACAATACACTGGCGCCAGAAAATGAGCAGAGAATAGACGACCTGTGTAGTCTACAGGTAGTTTTTTCTATTGTCGTCTATGGGGCTACCTTAACGATCATATTTTTGGTGGTTTTAAAGTCCTAAAAACGACGAAAATACAATCATATTGCTATGCCTTGGAGACATAGCCTTAAACAACTCCTCAGTCCCCACAGAGTGTTCTTTTGCCATCTGCTGGGCCGGTATATGTCGGTACTGCCTATTATAGTGTAGTTGACTGCGCTATTTCAGTGGTGCAGCTAGTGGGAGGATGGGTGGTGGCCCGCCTGGTGCAGCACACTTGCCAAGTCTCCCAGACAGAGTCTAACAGGCTGTCTGTCACATGCAGTATAACACACATAGTGATACCACAGTGTCCCTCTTTTAGAGGGTGAGTCCCTATTTTTAACACATGTCCCTCTTTGCTCTTTGAATGTCCTTCTTATTCACATGAGAAATAGATTTGCATTTCGAAACTTTCTATATTGCTCCAAAAAATTCCTGTCTGGCTCCAAACTGTATATTAGACCTAAATATTGTTTTATCATTTTGTGATATGTATATTCCGATTTATATTTGTATTAAAATGTTAATGAAAACGTATTGAAGTGAATCACTGTGCATTCAAAAATTAGATCCTTTACACAGTAAAGTGGTAGAATTCGGATTTTAGTTGAAATTGGTGACTCCCATTAGTGGTAACTCATCTACCTCTTGTTATTTACAGCCTGGAAGAAGATCGCCATTGGGTGTATTATTGCCTTTATATTTGTGGTATTACTGGCAGCCGCCGCCTGCATGAAAGGGTGAGTATCAGAAAATTCCTATAATGCACCTGTTACTAATGCGCTGAGCACGCCGGCCTGTGGTTGTGTAATAGGGGAGAGAAAATCACTGTTACTGCGGTGTATGCACAATGCTAAGGGATTAACAGGGAATCTGTGTTCTCATTTATCAAAACTGTCTAACAGTAAGACTGTTCTTGTTGCCAATGGCAACCAATCAGAACCCATAGCAACCAATCGTAGCTCATGGCAACCAATCAAAGCTCATAGTAGCCAATCAGAGCTCATAGCAACCAGTGAGAGCTCATAGCCACCAATCAAGCTCATAGCCACCAATCAGAGCTCATAGCAACCAATCAGAGCTCATAGCAACCAATCATAGCCCACAGCAACCAATTAGACTCCATAGCAACCAATCAGAGTCCACAGCAACCAATCAGAGTCCCTAGTAACCAATCAGAGCTCATAGCAACCAGTGAGAATCAAGCAAACCAATCAGAGTCCAAAGCAAGAGAGCCAAATGCACTAATAAACCAAGCAACCACTGATAATTCAATAGGCCTTAAAAGAGTCACAGCGACCGCCCAGAGCGACCAATCAGAGCCCAGAGCAACCAGTGAGAGCCCAAAGCAACCAATCAGAGCTCATAGCAACCAGTGAGAAATCATAGCAACCAATCAGAGCTCAAAGCAAGCAGAGCTCATAATGACCAATCACAACTCCCCTTTAATTACATATAGGGCTCTTAAAAAATGAAAGGAGAACCTGTTCTTTTACAGTATCTGACGTCCTTATTTCAAAAGATAACCAAAGTAAGTTCATATTGTTAATTAATGATTGGTTGCTATGGACTCTGCCTGGTTGCTATGGGCAATAAAAAAGTCTTAGGCCTAGACAGTTTTCATACATGTCCCTCTATGTGTCACACACAAACGTTTTATGTGCAGGACACTGGTCTTCTTGTCATGTGCTAAAGCGTACTAATGCGTATATGGCCGGCAAATAGAGAAGCATAGTCCAAATAGAACTACGTTTATTGCTGTCCATTGGTCGGGTGCAGCTACGTCGTGCCATCTGTGGTGGTTCCTTTTTTCATTGTATCCTGACAGATACCTGCACATAGGGTATAACAACGTGTGAACCCAGCCTAAGCCGCACAAAATCTGTGATAGAAAAAAAACGGCATCAGATTGATGTCCATTGATGTCTATGGAGCGGCCGTGGCTACGAATATGTTGGAGTGCGTTTTTGCACCATATTCCAATGGATACCTTCAATCTAGGAAAGAATGGGGTGCGAACCCAGCCTTAGGGCCCGTCTACACAGCATGGCTTTACCGTCAGATTTTCACACGGATTTTGAAATTGGTGAAAATCCTACTGTAAAGCATCCTCATACACCTCACTAGAAAATCGGAGCTGTAGTCTACACAGTTTGGATTTTCTCAGGTCGGATTTCAGAACCGATGGCTTTGCAAAAAACTTGGAACATGCACATTTTTCCGATTATCAGCAGAAAGTGTGCTGTTCAATGTCAGTGGGACGGCTGAAATCTGAAAAACAACTGCAAAATCCGTGCCAAAAAATGTTCCAAAAAACGATTGTAAAATACCATTGGATTCTGTTGTACAATCCTATCAGTGTTTTACAAATGCCGTGTGGACAGAGCCTTAGGGTATGCTCATACAGCGTGTTTTACTCCGTCTTACATACGCTTTTAGCTGCGTGTTTGGATCTGTCTGTCGGACCCCAAACACGCAACTAACAAATAGCAGTGTGATTTACATTGCTTTTAATACAAGACACGCATCGGCGTTGACACGAGTGATCTCTGATGCGCGTCTCACTGCGTCTTTCTGATCCGTCTTTCGGATCCGTTCCAAGAATTGACATATAAATTCTCGGTCCGAAAGACGCAACAGGAGACCTATCTAAAATGATAGGGTGCGGTCCTGCCTCATCCAACACACATCCAAATATGCAGCTGCGTGCTGGATCCGCTTAGGATCCGATCGACGCAGTGTTTTGGGATGCGATTTTCAGATGCAACACGGATCCAAAATCGGATCCAAAAATAACGTCCCGTGTGCATTTACCCTTTCTGGAAAATTAGCCGATTTTTGTTCTCTAATCTTAGACAACCCCTTTAAAAATTCATTCACATTAGGGCAGATTTATCAGTACTATTAACTCTTAGACAGCGTAAACTTAGGCTAGACTGTCTGAAAATGCAGCTGATTTATCCTAATCGTAGTGTTCGGTAAACTCTGCCGCATTTGTGTAGATGCAGTATGTAGTTCAAGTATCTACTCTATTCAATTCTACTTTATTCGTTGGCTTATGTTATGCGTTTGGTGCTTTTTCTGGTGCACAGTGTCGCATGCTAAGCCCCCTTCTGTCAGACACGGCACAAAAGTATCTAAGAACTGTCTCTAAAAGAGATTTGGTGTAAGCATTCATGTATTTTGGTGCAAATTACAACATAATTCTGTCCTAACTGCTATAGTAAATCTGTCCTGTTGTATTTCTGGGCTACATCACCAGTAATCCATTGGGACACCTTGAGAAAGGAGCCCTGATGGATGCCGCTGCAGAGCCATAGGGGCAAATATAGTCTCTTTTGAACGTGATTATTTTTTCTAACCTACATTTTATGATTTTACTTTCCAGGAACAGGTTTATATGCTGCATGAGAGAAAAGCAGCCACACGTACGGAGACCACCCAAGTCCCTGTGCCCACGTGGAACACCACCAGCATTTACCGACGCATCAGTCGTGTGAACAAGGATACAATTTATGACAACATGGTTAACCCAGAGAAACGTCCCACGGTGATCCGACCCGAAATGAGCAACTACAAGACCCACTACAGTAACATGGGTTTCGACAACACAGGGGAAGAGTGAGGACAATATATGGGAAGACGGTGAAGACTTGGGTTTATTAGTGCTCCCTAATCTACCTACATTCATAAATGAACAATGTATGTAGCTTTTAGATTTATATACTGTATATTCAGTGATCCCTCAAGTTACAATGGCCTCAGGATATAATATTTTCAGCATACAGTGATCTTTCCTGGAACAACCAATTATCATGAACATTTTACTTGTAAAAACCCTGCATAAGTGCAGGGCATGCAGTGATTGGCGCTCTATAGCACCTCTCTACAGTACAGTGCGGTACTACATGACCTATACTGCTCTTACATGTATTAGTGAGGTGCATGCAGTGATTGGCAGTCTAGTAGCGCCTCTCTACAGTACAGTGCGGTACTACATGTCCTGTACTGCTCTTACATGTATTAGTGAGGTGCATGCAGTGACTGGCGGTCTATAGCGTCTCTCTACAGTACAGTGCGGTACTACATGACCTATACTGCTCTTACATGTATTAGTGAGGTGCAGGCAGTGATTGGCGGTCTAGTATCGCGTCTCTACAGTACAGTGCGGTACTACATGTCCTGTACTGCTCTTACATGCATTAGTGAGGTGCAGGCAGTGATTGCCGGTCTATAGCTCCTCTCTACAGTACAGTGCGGTACTACATGACCTGTATTGGTCTTACATGTATTAGTGAGGTGCATGCAGTGATTGGAGTCTAGTAGCACCTCTCTACAGTACAGTGCGTACTTACATGTCCTGTACTGCTCTTACATGATTAGTGAGGTGCATGCATGATTGGCAGTCTAGTAGCACCTCTCTACAGTACAGTGCGGAACTACATGACCTGTACTGCTCTTACATGTATTAGTGAGGTACATGCAGTGATTGGTGGTCTAGTAGCGTCTCTCTACAGTACAGTACAGTGCAGTATTACATCTCCTGTACTGCTTTTTACATGTATTACGGCAGTGCATGTAGTGATTGGCGATCTAGTAGCACCTCTCTACAGTACAGTGCGGTACTACATGTCCTGTACTGCTCTTACATGCATTAGTGAGGTGCATGCAGTGATTGGCAGTCTAGTAGCACCTCTCTGCAGTACAGTGCGGTACTACATGTCCTGTTACATGTGCCAGGATGAGCGGCTCCTTTGGGCACCAGTTGAGGGCCCATTTCTGGTACATGTTGTACAGGGGCGTAGCTATAGGGGCCCAAAAGCCCTCCACCAGAATTGTAAGTGGCACATGGTAGCTGGGGGTCTGGAGCTTCAAGTTATGCCTCTGATTGTGTGTAAGGTCCATGACCCAAAGAAGCTCCTGTCCTCATCAAAGAAAGTGATTTCCAGCTTCCTTTTCTTTCATCTACGTTTTGCATTATGTTGGGGACACTTTGAGGCTTCGGAACAAACTACCGTTTTTCCATAGAGTTATAGTTTCCACATACAATGGTCGTCCCAGAACCAACGAATATTGCATGTTAAGGAAACGCTGTATCACGTATCATCTATATTCCGATCGGGGTCAAACACCTACTGACCTAGAAACAGCCATAAATCCTCCCAGAAAGTTCACTTCGATGGACGCATTTCCACAAGCATTGCTCCCTTTGAGGTCTGTTTTGCAGGACAAATTTGTGAAAAACTGGACAGTTGAGAAATGAGATTTTCCATCACTCAGGCCCTTAATGTTTAGCAAAGGTCGGATTTATCCACAGACACAGGAAGTCTGTGCATTGTAAATGCAGATCTATCGATCACAATTCAGGAGTGACTGAAGATGGAGGTTAGGTCAAAAGTAGGGACTATTCCCCTGAAACAGGGTGGAACTTGTGAAATACGACACATAAGTTATAAATGATTATTATATTACTAGGATTTTGTGTTGCATATAAGACGGCCTGAAGGTGCCACTGTTCCTACTGCAATCCTACCCTCCACCAATAAAAGTTTTATATGTAGTTAGCACCATCACTTGCATATAAGGCTGTATTTATAGTTACTGATTTGCACATTATGGGCCAGATTTATTGATATTGTGTAATACTTAAAGGGGTTGTCTCACTATAGGGATTACTGCTTTTTATGTTATGATCTTGCAAAAACAAGTCACTTTGCAATATGTGTCCATTAACAGTGTCCTACCTATTCCGAGATATCCCCTCTTGTATGGACTGCATCAGCTCCTCAGGTCGCTATAGCTACAGACCTGTTCAATCTCTCCTGATAGGCTGCCAGCACTGGTTGCTATAGCTACAGACCTGTTATATCTCTCCTGATAGGCTGCCAGCACTGGTTGCTATAGCTACAGACCTGTTTGATCTCTCCTGATAGGCTGCCAGCACTGGTTGCTATAGCTACAGAACTGTTTGATCTCTCCTGATAGGCTGCCAGCACTGGTTGCTATAGCTACAGACCTGTTTGATTTCTCCTGATAGGCTGTCAGCACTGGTCGCTATAGCTACAGATCTGTTCGATCTTTCCTGATAGGCTGCCACCACTGGTTGCTATAGCTACAGGCCTGTTTACTCTCTCCTGATAGGCTGCCAGCACTGGTTGCTATATCAACAGACCTGGCTTCTACTGCAGCCTAGTAGAAGCCAGTAAACACACTCCTGAATTAAAAATGAAACACAGAAAACATAGTGAGACAACCCCTTTAAGGCTAAACTAGACAGTCTTCCAATTCGCCACATTTATCATGGTGTTGATAAATCTGTCTCAAGTTAAAACTGTCTATTCTAACTTTACACCATTTTTGCAAATTGGCTTACTCTATGCCACTAACTGTGGCAAAATTTTGGCGTACGGCGTTACATACTATGCCACGCCCCTCTTTACAGAGGTCACACCCCTTTTACTGAGACCAAATCCCTTTTGGGAAGGGTCTTGAAACTGTTTAAAACACATAATAAATGTGGGGTACAGCATGTACAACAGTATTTTTAGCGCAAATTGTGCCAGAATTCTATCACAGCTGTCCTGATAAATGTGTCCTAGGGGTTTCATTCTAGCAAAAAGGACTCAATTGCTTCATCCACATGGAGTGTTGAGGTCGCGGGTAAGAATGGCCCCTGCTCCTGGACAATGGCTCTAAATGCAGAGCTGGCTCCAGATATATGTCCTCGGCCCCATGTTCACCTCCGTGTTTGGCTTCACTGCATAGAAAAGCTTTAGGTGAGGTTTACATTTGCGCTGGAGGATCCGTTCAGAACCTCTGTCTCAGAGGTGAAAAATCCAAACCAGTGGAAACCCGACATCCATTATTATCAATAGGGTTCATCAGGCGCCGTGGGTGTCCGTGGTGAACAGATCCTGTGACTTCAGTTTTTCATTTCTGAGATGAAGGTTCTGAACGCGACCGCTGACACAGATGTGAACCAAGGCTCAGGCCATGTTCACACGGCTTAAAGGGGTTGTCTTACTACAAAGAATAGCTTTCAAATTGTAGGGAACACAAAATAAAGACATTTTCCAAATATATTGCTTTGCTCCTCTGTTTTCCCTAAGGAGATACAAGTGAATTTATGACCTCCCTAGCTATTTCAGTTCCCTCAGTAACTGACCTGTAAACAATTCTCCCCCTGCTGTTTGTTCTATGAGATAGCAGGGAGTAATGTCATCACACAGGTCATGGCAGTGTCTGTGCTGCTGGGCAGTAAAAAGCTTGATTTATGTAAAATAAACAGAACTGTAATTAGGGCTTTTGTTTGAGGGATCAGATAAGAAGTCCTGGTAGTAGTTTGAGAAGCTTATCTGATCTAATTAGCAACTGAAAGCACAACAGAGCACTGAGGTGTACAAGCATGGAGCTTATGCAAATTAGTCAGTCTGAACCAGGAAGTGACAGAGTATTTCATTCATGCATCCTATGAAACTCTGTGGGGAGACAACCCTTTTAATTGCGGGACGTATTTCGCCCCGCAATTACGCCGCGTGGACGGGGCCGGGCGGGAGGGGGGGGGGGGGGGTTGCGTCAGCAGCTCGCTGGCCCCCATAGACATGCATTATCCACGGCGCGTATACGCCGTGGATAATTGACATGTCACTTCTATCCCCGCTCGCCGTATTGTCCGAGCGGGGAGAGGAGACGTAATCCATAGTTCTCTATGAGAACTGTTGATTACCGTAATGACCGGGACGTATTTCAGCCCGTAATTCGCGCAGTACGGCGTGAAATACGGGGCGAGATACGTCCCAAAATAAGCCGTGTGAACATGGCCTTACCCTGAGCTCTTTACATCTGCCAAAGTTTGCCTGGTACTGATGTCAGCTCTGACTAAATGACTTATCGTATTAACTACCAGTGATACATACAGGCTCAGACTGGCACACAGGGGAACAAGGGAAAGCCCCATAATAACATCAGAATATTGCCCATCTTCCTCTGCCCACTGTATCTTCCGGCCGGCACAGCACAGTAGCTCTACCTACCTTCCTCCCGCCAACGCGCCTTATGCTGGGAACCTCCGTCTTCAGTCCGACACAACTGCTCTCCTTCACGCCGCTCTGTTCTTGTGATGTTGGCCCCAGCACAGCAGATCTGTTCTTATTGCCCTCCCCGACTGTCTTCAATGTAAAATAAAGTACTGTACTTTATCAGCATACATACATTTAGTACATGTATGGAATGCTGCCATTTATAGCTGGGGAACTACAAGTACCAGCGTTCCACACCACACATATACTAATGGTATATGTGCTGATTAGTATATGTGTTTCTGTGGCATGCTGGCACTTGTAGCTTCATGCTCCACAGCAGCTAGTAGCTGTGGACCTACAAGTGTCAGCATGACACAGAAGCACAAGAGAGACAAAAAGAGAAGTGGTATCTTCTAAACAGGGGCACGAACAAAAGAAATGTAAAATGGGTGTTAAAGGGGGTTGTCTCACTACAAGGATTGCTTTTTATGTTAAAGATCTTGCAAAAACAATTCACTTTGCAATATGTGTCCATTAACAGTGTCCTACCTATTCCTAGATATCCCCTCTTGTATGGATGCATCAGCTTCTCAGGTCGCTATAGCTACGGACCTGCTTGATCTCTCCTGATAGGCTGCCAGCGCTGATTGCTATAGCTACAGACCTGTTTGATCTCTCCTGATAGGCTGCCAGCGCTGATTGCTATAGCTACAGGCCTGTTCAAACTCACCGGATAGGTTGACAGTGCTGGTCGCTATAGTTACAGACCTGTTTGATCTCTCCTGATAGGCTGCCAGCGCTGATTGCTATAGCTACAGGCCTGTTCAATCTCTCCTGATAGGCTGCCAGTGTTGGTCGCTATAGTTACAGACCTGTTTGATCTCTCCTGATAGGCTGCCAGCACTGGTTGCTATAGCTACAGACCTGGCTTCTACTGCAGCCTAGTGGAAGCCAGTAAACACGCCCCTGAGTTCAAAATGAAACCAAGAAAACAGGACTGAGGTAAAAGGAATCAATGTAGTGAGACAACCCCTTTAACTCTTCCCTGCACCATCCAAAACTTATAAAATTGTTTATGCTGTAGTTAAATTTAATAAATCTACCTGTTCCAACTTACATGCAAATTCAATTTAAGAACAAACCCGGGGACTGTCTGTATTGTCTTGTTTTATAATCTACAACATCAGGGAAGATAATAGAGAGTCCTATTTATAAAACAGAGGTGTAACTTGAAGCTTTGGGGCCCTAGTGCAAAAAAGTAAACTGGGCCCCCAGCTACCATGTGCCGCTTACAATGCTGGTGTCTTACATAACAGAAAGGCTTTTGGGCCTCCTCAGGCTGCAACTGCTACCTCTGCACCCTCTATAGCTACACCCCTGATATAAAAAAATAATAATAATAATAATAAAAAAGTAGAACAATAATAGCAGAGATTGATAACCACTGTCCTTGTTCTCAATGTAGTAAGATATTGTTATATGATAATATGGAGTTTACACTACTGTCTCTTTAGCTGTTTGGATGTCCATCTGCATGATGGGTGCATTGGTGGGTGGGAACCTACTTTAAAGGGGTTTTGCCACGAAGTAAAATTGACGTGAGAAGCTTGCAAATTAAATAACAATTTCACCATTCCTCCTTATTAAAATTTCTGCATAGTTTTTGCTTTAGCTGCCCTTTTAGTGATCCATTGTTTACAGCTCGTCTCCAGGGGATACGACCAGGGCTGAGAGCTCCTCACTCCTGGTCGCACATGCTCAGACATCACCTCTCCTCTCAGGCAGCTACTGAGTGTTCAAACCCCGGGTGCTGTCACTCTACTCCCGTCCTCTGTACGTCTTATTAATAAGTCAAACAGTGCAAATAAATAAAAAAGAAACCTCAATGAGCTATGTGTATTGATAAAGAAAAAAAAATCCATGGGTTTGGTTCCTGCAGGGATTTGAACCCAGGACCCTTGTGTCAGGAGGTAAAAAAGCATTACCTCTAGGCTACAGTGTAGCTACTTGTACCTCTGTAAATAAACAGACCTTTCTTTGACTACAGAGAGGAAAGGCCTGGTGATGTCATCCTGCTAGGTCACATGTTATGTAATTCAAACAAATCACACACACCTCCTTCTGAGCACACAGAGCTGAAGAGCTGGAGGCAGAAGGTATGAAATGAGATCATGGCAAAACCCCTTTAAGGGTTGATGATTTGGGTTCAATAAGATATTTTATTATGTGTTAATAAAATTTATTTTTATAAGATTTATACTGTCTGGTGCAATTTTTATATTTTACACCCCACGTTATTTTACAAATGGCTCTCTTGTTGTATATTCTTTACATGTTTGACTTGGTTTACATCTGCTTGGCAAGTTCTGTTCGGAGCCTCTGGTGCAGATTCCGTCAAAAATGATTGAAAAAATAGTGCATCATGCAGCGCTATTTTTTCATTAAAGTGATGGCCTCCACGATGGAGACCAACCCTGTTGTAGTCAACGGGATTTATTGGTCTCTGCCGGTGACCCTCATTTAACGGACTTAGTACCACGTCTGCGTTGGAACCTCTGGCGCAGATGTAAACCAGGTATCGGGAGTGAAAAATTTTGCGTGGGTTGAGCATGAGAGGATGAGATAGGTCATGGAGCCACAGAAATGAGCATATGGGGCGTGCTGATAAAATAGCCTGGATTGGGGGATAGATACATACAAATAAATGTTAACCTATATGAACAACGTTGTCAACCTAAGAAATAAGTTATTTAACTAGGTAAGGGCCTCTAGTAAAATAAAAAAAGTTCTACTCACCTTCCCCCGATGCCTGGTTTCAGCGGCACGTCCCTCCGGTCTTCGGTTGACATGGCGTCACTTTCGAAGGGTGATGTAAGTTAGAAGCACGTGACCCCCCCCCCCCAGCCAATCAGCGGCTGCAGTGGCGCTGTCCCATTCAGAAGTGACGGTGTGTCAACAGAAGACCAGCGAGATGCTCCGCCGGAACCAGGGACCGGGGATTTTTTACATTTTATTTGGGACCTGGGACATTTTTAAATAACTTTTTACTGACAATTCCTTTAACGCTATTAAGTTCTACAACATATGAATGGCGGACATGTAATGCTACCCTATCCCCCAGCAATAACACCTGGTTGCTTGGGGTCCCTAATGCCAGACCCAGTCAAAAGTATGAAAACAAGTGAAGAAGTCCTCTGTATAAAGACCAGATTTCTACATGTGTTGGTAAAAACAACTAACTTTTTTGATTTTTTTAAAATTCTTTTTCATTTTTTTGTTTTTTTTTCTGTTTTTATTATTTGTCATATTTAATTTTGTTTATAACTGCAATTTCTACAAAGGTTAGAAAAGTAGTTCAGAGGCATTGCTATTACTAGGCCGTATTCACACCGTTTGTTAGGGTTTCCATCACTTTTTGGTATTCTTAAGAATAGCGCAGTCTGCAGTCAAAAAAGTTTAAATGATGCACTCATAGACAAAATAACGCACCAAGACAGAAATGTCAGATTGCTGCAGTTATCGGAAAGCTGTTATGTCTCAGGCAGATGAGGAGATGATTACAAATGGTAACGTCTGATTACACATACCTCCCAACTTTTAGAGATTGCAAAGAGGGACACGTCAGGCCAAGCCTCTAACCAGCCCCAAACACATGACACCACACCAAGACATGCCTCTAACCACGCCCACACACATGACATCACACCAAGACACGCCTCTAACCACGCCCAAACACATACTTGCCAACTGTTTAGATAGCCGAAAAGGGAGACATTTTCAGGATTGCATTACATCCAATAATGAAATATTAAGTAAATTGTTATTAGAGATGGGCGAATTGATTCTAACAAAGTGGAATTCGTTTAGAATTTTCAGGAAAACTTCGGTGCTGAACGAAGTCGAGGTTTGGGGTACTTCGGGTGAACAAAGTGTGCTTTTGATTGATAAAATGGCTGTGAGCACATGGCGTTACATGGGGCAAAGCACTCTGGGAGGAAGAAGGGCATAGCCTGCATGACATGTGCAGAGATGAAGCCAATCAGAGACCAGCGGGATTCTGTGACGTCACCGCACTATATAAGACCGAGCGCGCCGCTGGGAGCTCACACTCCTCTCACTGTACTGATAGGGAAGGTGCTGCTGCGGGTGATAGCGCTTTCTGAAGAACTGATTTTTATACAGCGATTTCTGTGGGGTGTCTCAGCTTGTCTCAGAGACTGTTCTCTTAATGTTCTATTTCTAATTTTTTTTTGGGGTATTGGATCTGAAATCCAGTGTGCGTCCACTGCAGCTGCATATACATTCAATATCCAAGGGGGATCTAAGCCAGTTCCTGTTGTATTCATTTAAAGAAACAGCGTTTTTACAATACAAATACACCTTCACTTTTGGCTGATCAATTCTATTGCGCAATTTACATCCAGGGGTTAATTAAGCATTGTTTTGGTGGTGTGGTGGCGCCCAGAAACCGTCATTTTCAACGCCAAAATATATACATTTCTCTGTAGCATAATTCACAAGCAAAGGTTATTACAACTGTATCTCGGGTTGTGTGGAGTAGAAAACACGCAATTGTAACACGCTACAAAGCTACTACTTTGTGCGGCTCAATTCTTTGGTGCAATTTACATCCAGGGGTTAATTAAGCGTTGTTTTGCTGGGTGTGCTGACCCCCGAAACCCTCATTTTCAACGAAAAATTTTATACATTTTCCTGTAGCAAAAATTCACAAGAAAGGTTAATTACAACTGTTTCTTGTTGTGGGGGAAAAAAACAGCAATTGTAACACGCTACAAAGTCTACTTTTTGGGCGGAAAAATTCTTTGGCGCAATTTACATCCGGGGGTTAAATTTAAAGGTTGTTTGTGGTTGTGCCCAAGAAACCATTTTTTTCAACGCCAAATTATATTTTTTCCTGTAGCCCTAATTCATGTCGAAGGTTAATTAAGCTGTTTGTGCTTTTATATTAGAAAAATCACAGTTTTTTTTAAAGAACTACAAGTAAATTTTCCCGGGCCCATTTGTGGAGCGCAATTTATATCCAAGGGTTTTCCCCAAGCTTGTTACGGGGTTCTTTGGGAGTAAAAAAACAGGGTTTTGTATTTATAAATATACAGTTCATCTCAAAGTGTCTGACATTTTAGAACAAACGTAGTCGACAGAGGGGTGGCAGGCTCTTCCCCCTGGAGTGGCGTGGCAAAAAACATTCCTGGACAGGCCCGGTCGCCCCGCCAAACAAAGGGGAGTGCAGCAGGGGTCACTCGGTGAGGCCACAACTGCCGCTGCATCTAGCGGCCGTGTGTTGTTCAGCAAACCAAGGGGTTTTTGTTGGTTGACTAGGTCATCCCCCTTTCCCCCCATAGAATTGGGCAACCCCAGCCAAGAGTCGGGGGAACCTCAGACACAACCCTTAGTTGGCATGGCCGGGAGCGGGAGCGGCCCTCACCCTTCTCAACCCCCCTCGTCCCAAACGGTTCCCTCAGCCCGAATCTACTATGTGGTCTGGGTCAGCCACTAATTTTGGAGGTGAACAATTTGAGGAGGGCGTAGCAGCTACTTGGCAGCGAAAAAATGGGGCCAATATCCCCCGTTCTTGAGTAGGCGGCAAAGTATAGATGTGGAGAGTGGCATGGAGGTCATGTTGTGAGGGGTCAGCCTCTGCATACCCAAAACCGGGTGTGAGGACACATGACAATGAAACACAAAAAGATGGTGATGTAGGACTGCCCTTTGGGAGCCCGGGGGAGGGAAGGGCTTATATGTCAGGAGAAGAGGGCGTGTTGCGCGTAGGGAGCGGCGCAGCCCGCAAATGGGTTGTGTGGCCCCCTGGTCAGAGGATAGCAGCAGTGTAGGGCGGGAGCAAACGGGGCCCCGGGGCAAAAAAAAACCCCCCCTTTGAGGTCCCAAGAAAAATGCGGCACAGGGGGGCCCTCAGGCCAGGCAGCGCGGCAGTAGTAATCAGTGCGGAGGTTTGGGGGTAAAATCATCTCGGCGGTGTGGCAGTTCTTTGCTAAAAACGGAGGAGCCGAAATGGGGATATGTGAATTTGGGCAGAAAAAAAAGAAACGTGGCCAGGGAGCTTCGTTGGACACGGCCCCGCGTAAAAAAATGCAGCTCCCATCCGGTGGCCCGGGGAGAAAAACGTTTGGGCCCCGATGTGGTGGGGCCCTCCTGCGCCCCGCAAAAGCAGAGCAGCGCCCCGTGGCAGATTCCATTGCAGCCAGTCAAGGGGTCACCCCCTCTGCGAAAGGGGGCTGTTTCTCTTGAAAATCATCTCCGTTCCAGTTTTCTTGTCCTCGAAAACATGGCGCAGCAGTCATTCAGCGGGCAATTGAAAGAGAAACAGTATGCTCCAACCTCCCAAGGTCAGCAGCTGACCGTGTTCCTGTCCAAGTTGTTGGTACTGCAGTCCCTCCCTTTCCAAATGGTGGACTCTGCACCGTTCAGAGAACTAATGGCTTGTGCCGAGCCGAGATGGAGAGTTCCAAGCCGTAATTTCTTTTCCAAAAAGGCAGTACCAGCACTTCATAAATATGTAGAACAGAAGGTGGGTCAGTCCTTGAGCTTATCGGTTTGTTCCAAGGTGCACGGCAGCGCGGACGTCTGGAGCTGTAACTACGGTCAGGGCCAGTACATGTCCTTTATGGCCCACTGGGTGAATGTGCTTCCAGCCCAGGCACACCAACAACTTGGACAGGAGACGCCGCTTTCTCCTCCACGTTGTCTCCTCCTGCACCACTGTCCGCCTCCTCCTCCACCACCATCTCAGCCTCCACAAGTACTGCTCCATCATACCACATGTGTAGGGCACAGCGGTGTCACGCAGTTCTACACCTGGCTTGCCTCGGCGAACGAAGTCACACAGGGGAGGAACTGCTCCGCGCCATGCAGCAAGAAATCAATATGTGGCTTTCTCCGCGCCAACTGCAAATCGGAACCATGGTGACGGACAATGGGAGTAACATGGTGTCTGCGCTGCACCGAGGAGGGATGGTCCATGCGCCCTGCATGGCGCATGTGTTCAATCTGGTTGTGAAAAGGTTCCTGAAGTCTTCCACCGATCTTCAGAAGATTCTGAAAATGGCCAGGAAACTGTGCATGCACTTCATCCATTCCTCCAAAGCCAGTTAAACCCTCCTGGAGTTGCAGCGGCAGAACGGCCTCCCCAACCACACTCTGATATGCGATGTTTCCACCGTTGGTTTCCCAGCCTCCCCATGTTGGCCCGACTGTATAAAGGAAAGGCCCATTAACGTTTTTTTTGATGACCAGGCGGACAGGGTACCCCCCTGTGTAATTTATGTCACCAGTGGCACCCATGGTGACCCCTGCCGTTTGTTGGGGCCATTCGAGGAGGCGCGTTATTTGTCAGTCCCCGGGGACTGCGGGATAAAAACGTATTCCATGCTTCATGTCTGGAACAGATCTGAAAAATCGTCGGGGCAGGGGCGGGAACGTGGCGACTACATCCCCGCGGCCATAGTCCGGTGGGGACTAAAATGGAGGGGGAGGAGGAGGAGGCATTGGGAGCAGAAGCTTGTTGGGTGAAATGAGTGGTTTTCTCCCAGGTGACAAGAGGGGGAAAGCGGAGCAGCTGGGGAGGTGGATGGAGATGAGGAGACGGGGCAATGACCCCCAAGCCCCGTGGCAGTATACAGGGGAAATGGAGGGAGGGAGCCCCTCGGAGTACTTGTGCAGATGGCCCGCGCATGTTATTTGCCTCTAGTACAGCCCAATAGTCAGCATCCCACAGAGGGATGACTTTTGGCTCTACCCCATTGGGCCCCTACCAGTCCCCAAAAGGGGGACTTTTTTCCCCCCTATTAGGGGAGGCCAAAATCAAATATATAGGGAAATCCTCCGTAGTCAGTTGGCCGTGCCATGTGCGGCATCGTCCCCCCTCTGCAGGTCTGACCGGGGGGTTATTTAGCTCACGACTACTGCCCCGGCTCTGGGGGGGGTGGGGGGTAGGAGAGTACCCGCTCCATCAGTATAACCTAAGTCTGGGGTCACGATGAGCGCTTCCTTTTAAACCCCCCCTTGTGAGGAGAGGGGATCGCCAGCGCAGCAGGCCTGGAAAAAAACAGGTTGGGGCCTACTTTGGGCGGGACTCTGCCACCTCAGTTAGAAATCCGCTGGACTTGGGCAGCCAAATGGATGTGTGGCCCCCAAAATTGCCGAGTTTGAATGGGAAAATTGTCCTGCCCGGCCCGTAGTGTGGCTTTAGAGGAGTTTTTCGTGCGGGGGGGGGGGCCTTGTTACCCCCAAAGGGGGAACCCCCCCCTTGTCAACCGGGGAAAAGTGGGGAAAGGGCTGACCTTTGTAAAAATGAAAAAAGGGGTGGGGTTTGGCCAGGTTTTTTCCCCCCACACCAAAGCCTTTTGGCGGGCAGTCTGGGGTTTAAAAATCCTTTCTCCCCCAAAATATTTTGGGTGCCCCCCCAACCCGAAAAGCCCCCACATCTGCTGGGCCCGTTTCTCCAAACTGCCTACACCCTCTTTCCCGTGAATGGTATTGCCACCCCCTCAAACCCCTCATTGTTTCCCCTTTCCTGACCTTTATGCTTTCTGCCGCCGTGGAAACCCCCGCTCTGTCATTGGGGGCCACTTTGGGCTTCCCCCTGTTTTGCCACCCCAGAAAAGTTTTAAATTTTGCCACTGTTGAAATCATCTGCTGTGGCTGCCGCCGTCACCTCCACCCCCTTGCAATGATGTTGCCAAACCCGGGCCCCAAAAGCCCTTTTTTTTTTCCGCCCTTTTTCTGGCGGGCTTTATAGGCTTCATTCCGCTTTTCTTTTTTGGTCAGTTTTGCACATCTTAAGTGCCCAAGGGGTTTTTATTGATATTTTCCCCCAAATTTTGGAAAAAGGGAAAAACGGAGGAGACTTTAGTGGGCGGCGGCTAGGCGCGCCGCCCCCAAAATTTTTCATGGACACCCATCTTGTGGGATGCCACCGCCCCCTTTAAAAGAAAAACCCCACTCACCTAACTGCATAAAACGGCTTTTAAAAAAAGCCGGTAAAATGCCCCCTTTTAACAGGGTTTGTAACCCCCCTAAGGGAGGTAGTGCCCCCTTTCAGGCAGGGAGATTGCCCCCTTGTTTGCCGGTTTGGTGCCCCCCTTTGTTAGCCCGGTAGGTTTCCCCCCTTGTTTGCCGGTTTGTGCCCCCCTTGTTTGGGCCCCGGTATGCCCCTCTGTTTTCCAGGGGGGATGCCCCCTTTTTGCCCGGTAGTGCCCCCCTCAGTTTTCCCGGGGAGATGCCCCCCCTTTTTGCCCGGGGAGATGCCCCCCTTTTTGCCCGGTAATGCCCCCCTTGTTTTCCAAAGGGAGTGCCCCCCCTGTTGCCCGGTAGATGCCCCCTCTGTTGCCCGGTAGATGCCCCTCTGTTGGCCCGGGAGTGCCCCCCTTGTTG